>JAHRHZ010000264.1:59441412-59453636 GCA_024137785.1 Ginglymostoma cirratum | reverse complement strand
GCTCCTATGATGCTGCTTGACCTGCTGTGTTCATCCAGCCCCATGCTTGTTATCTAGCATTCTCCAGCATCTGCAGTACCTTTTATCTCAGATTGGTCATTAGTAATGGGTTGAAGAGTTACAGAGAGCAGACAGAAAAATGGAGTTGAGGCTGAGATGAGATCAGCCGTGATCATATCTATAGGGGAGCAGGCTCAAGGGGCTGAATGGCCTACTCCTGCTCCTGGTTCTTATGTTCTTGTGGAATCTCGTTCCAGCGGGATTTTGTATTTGCCTGTAAAGTAAACGGGTCCCCTGATTCCAAACATCACCTTGCCACATCATCACTTGCATTTAGGAATCTCTAGAATTCCTGTCTTCAGCACCTGACTATCTCATGGACTTTAACATCTAACTGCAAGGAATTCCCTCTCATTGGACTCTATATTCAGATAGCTACGTTTTTGTTTTTACAATTCATAGCTGGATAACTCCTTCATGAAAATTTGCCACATGTCACCTTAAAGTTGATTTCACAAACAGTTGAAGTGGTTATAGGCAGAAGGTGAGGAACATAAAATCTTCGTTCACACTAACACTTCTCAAATATGTCATCTTAAATATTTCAATTAGATCACCCCTCAATCTTATAAACTTAATAGTGTATAGACATCATCAATGAGACCTGTCCTCATCAATTCAACCCTTCTAACCAGGTACCGGCTTGGTGAATCTAAACTGTACCATCTCCAAAAGACTCTATATCCTCCCTGAGGTACAGTGTCTGGAACAAAACACCAGTTATTCCAGTTTGATCGGAGTTTTAACAACTAGAATGTAACTTCCACCCCTTCGTCTTCCAGCCCTTTTGATGTGAACATCAACTATCCACCAGCCTTTCTGATTATGTTTTGTATCCATCCATTAAAAGTCAGTTGTTGAGTACTTTTCCCTCAGACATTTTCCCATTCTGGTCCCCTGAAGTGAATTGACAATTAATTCACTCATTGAGAAGTCTTAACTTTGGCTGATGATGTTGGCCAAGCATGTAGCAAGATGCCTTCAAATACGGTGGTGTTACTCACCCACTGTGTGAATGGGCTTTCTGTAGGGTATGAGACCGAAGCTATACTGGAATACACCACGGGCATGGAAAAGGGGGAGTGATATACCCATCACCTTCTGCAAACGTTCCTGGATCTTTCTTAACAGTGAGCCCTTTGGATTGTTCACCTGATCGAACACTTCATTCTCACCAAAGGAAAATACTGGAACGAGGGATGCCCTTGTGGAATAGAAGCAAACACAAGCTTTTAATTTTTAAAGGAATCTTTCAGTCAGATTATAATATTTAATTACTGTTTGTTAGCGCAGAGCTTGCATATTGCTGAAAAATACCTGTTTTTTCAAAGCTGTTCGTCTTATCCTCATCAGGAGGATTTGCAAGAATACCGGTGTAAATGTGGGACAACGTTTTTTATAGTGTATGAGGAAAGAGTACTGATTAGTGAGTGGACTACAGAATTCTTCCCCGAAAGGACATCAGTGAACTTGATGGTATTTTTACAACAATCAATGACAGCTTCACTGTGGTCATTACTAAGATGAGAGGTGGGATCTTTTCCAGCGCCAAACAACATGGGCCTTGACAAGTCAATTGGGAGAGTAGGGTGAGATTGGCAGAAATGAGATTCTGGATTGCGAAAGAAAAGAGACTGCTTCTGCAACCAAATTCTGAACAGTGAGACAAGAGTCTTGCGAGCGTGAGGAGTATTTGCATCCATTTGTATGGGCTTGGTTAGCTCAGTTGGCTGGACAGCTGACGAATGATGGCAAGAGTGTAGATTCAATTCCTGCACCAGCTGAGGTTACCATGAAGGACTCTCCTTCTCAACCTCTCCCCTCACCTGGGGTGTGGTGACTTTCAATTTAAACCATCACCAACAGTCATCTCTCTCTCTCTCTCTCTATTGAGACAGCAGCCCTATCGTCTGGTAGGACAATCGTGACACTACCGATTATTTAATCTAGCCTCATGATATGGAGGTTCCCATTCACCCATTAGGTCGTGACAATTCAAAGTCAAAAGGCTATAGAGATTTTATAGCACAGAAGGAAACCCTTTGGCCCATCATGTCATCAAACATCCATCTATCCAAATTCCATTTTCCAGCACTTGGCCCATAGCCTTGTCTGCTGTGATGTTTCAAGTGTTTATCTAAATAATTCTTAAAGTCTTTTCCCCAGGGTAAGGGAGTCCAAAACTAGAGGCATATGCTTAAGGTGAGAGGGGAAAGGTTTAAAAGGGACCCAAGGGGCAACTTTTTCAGACAGAGGGTGGTGCATGTATGGAATGAGCTGCCAGAGGATGTGGTGGAGGTTGGTACAATTACAACATTTAAAGGCATCTGGGTGGGTACATGAATAGGAAGGGTTTAGAGTGATATGGGCCAAATGCTGGCAATTGGGACTAGACTAAATTAGGGTATCTGGTCGGCAGGTTGGACTGAAGAGTCTGTTTCTGTGCTGTATATCTCTATGTCTCTATGACTCTAAATATTTGAAGATTCCTGTCTCACCCACCCTTACAGATAGTGAGTTCCAGATACCCAACAGCCTTTGGCTAAAATAGTATTGCCTCAAAAACCTTCTAAACCTTCTGCTCCTTACCTTAAAACTGTTCTCCACTCTTCCCAGTAATTGACTCCTCTACTAAGGGGCAATATTTCTCCCTAGCTGCCCTGTCTATGCCCCTCAGAACTTTGTACACCTCGACCAGGTCCCCCCAGAATGGGCATCTGGAGACTTCAGCTTGCCACTTGTTTCTCTGAGCTTTGGGCAGCGGTCACCAATGTTTCAGGGCACATTCCATGGGCAGCAACTGCCTGCCCAGCACCTGGCATTAGCCATGTACCAGTTTCACTGCACCCCCTTGGCATATCTCCAACCCATTTACAACCGGGATCTGCACTTTGGAGTGCACATGTCATTGCAATACAGGACACATTGTGTCCAGGGACAGGAACCCAGCTCGTGGATTGTACCTGGCCACACCTCAGGGACACATTGCTTGCTCTGCTAGTGCTCATTCACCCTGCACCAACTTGGATACTCACAGGATCTGCTATCCCTTCATACACTTTGCCCCCACAGCTGCACCTTAAAGATGTACAATATTTCTGCCTTGCCTTGTCCTTTGGCAACAGACACAAAGCCGAGCAGTTTGTCATCATGGATGTTGGCAGTCACATGAATGGACATGTTGCTGCCTTTGATGGTTTGAGACAGCCTTTGATGGTTTAGCCTGAGGGTCACTTTACAAGCCAAGCATCCAGCCAATGGAGCTAACTGACCCCTTTGTCCAATACCACAACAATCTCACACCTGCTTCATGTATCCACTTGTCTGCGGCATACACACTGCATGAGTGTTGTTCTACAGTTCTGGCCACCCTACTATAAGAAGGATCGTATTAAACTGGAGAGGATTCAGAAAGATTTACCAGGATGTTGTGGAACTGGAGGGTTTGAGTTGTAAAGAGAAGTTGGATAGGCTGGGACATTTTTCACTGGAGCGTAGGAGGCTGAGGAGTGACCTTATAGAGGTTTATAAAATCATGTGGGGCTTAGATAAGGTGAATAACAAGTCTTGTTCCTAGGTTGTGGGAGATTGAAACTAGAGGGCATATTTTTAAGGTGAGCAACGAAAGATTTAGAAAGAACATGGGGACAACATTTTTATATGGAAATCGTAAGTGAAACGAAATGCCAGAGGAAGTGGTAGATGCAGATACAGTTACAACGTTTAAAAGATATTTGGATAAGTTCATGAATTGGAAGGGTTTGGAGGGATACAGGCCAAATGTAGGCAAGTGGGACTAGTTTGGTTTGGGAACATGGTTGGCGTGGACTGGTTGGGCCAAAGGGTCCGTTCCCATGCTGTATGAATCTACGTGACTCAAACAAAGTGCCCTGCCTCGAAGTCTAAATGGAACAGTACTCAGTCACGTCGAGGAAGCCAGTTTTCAGAATGGGGCTCCCAGTGCAGGACGTCAAGGGCAGCATTTGATATCTGCGTGGGGGCTGGGGCACAGTCAGTCAGTCACTTGCAGGTGGTCATGGTCAGAGGGTCTGTATCACTCCCGTTGGTGATAGAAACATGGTCAGCCCGGCACGTCCAGGGTAACAGTCCACAAATTGTGCTATCTTTGTTGGGGAGGCTGCACGGAAATCAGTCAGGGACTGTTTCCCCAAGTCAGTCAAGGGACTGCTCCACGGTCAGTCCTTGGGCTTTGACTACGAAAAGTCAATGGTGAGGGTGGGGAGTGTTGGAAGGGACCACTCCTATGGGGGAAGTTGGGGAACTCAATTGTGGGCATTGAAGGCAGCAAGCTGGGATGCAGAGGGCATAACAAACTGTGAAGAGGGGGCAGCAGCACATCAGGAGGGTTAGAGGTGATGGATGATCTTAGGAGGGAAAGGGGTAATGGACGTGTCAGTACCAGACTGCCTTCAGTTGGAGTCCAATACATTTCTGTGTGTGGCATGTTGAAACATTCAGATTGGGGATAAGTTAGAGGAAGGGATATTTAAATAATTGGTTTTGGTGGGAACATTTTATAAAATTCATTCATAAACTGTGAATCTCTGGCTAGGCCAGCATTTATTACCCAGTGGGCATTTAAAAATCAAGCACATTGCTGTGGATCTGGAGTCACTTGTAGGCCAGACCAGATGAAGATAGGCTGATGTTACATCAGTGAACACAATGAGTTTTTTTGTGGCAGTTGTCGCTGTGAGGCTAGCTCTCTATTCCAGATTTTTTTGCTGGACTTAAATTTCACCCTCTGCCATGGCGGAATTCAAACTTATATCTCCCAGAATGTCATCCTGGGGTTGCTGGATTACAAGCCCGGTGCCATTATCACTATATCACCACTTTTTAAAAGTATTCATTCATAGGATGATGGCATCCCTGGTTAGACCAACATTTATTACCCAGAGGGCAGTTAAAAGTCAACCACATTACTGTGGGTCTGAAGTCTCATGTAGACCAGAGCAGGTGGAGGGTGGCAGATTTCCTTCTTTAAGGAACATGAATGAACCATATGTATTTTTCCTTGACAATTAATCATTAGACTCTTAATTCCAGACTTTTATTGAATTCAAATTTCACACTTTGATGTGGCAGGCTTTGAACCTGGGTGCCCAGAACATGACTGGGGTTACTGGATTAATAGTTCTAGTGATAATACCACTAGGCCATGACCTCCCCAACATCACTGGGAGCTGACAGGGGTGGTAGTCACAAAACAAAGAAGGGAATGTGAAGATTTGCTGAGGAGGGGGTCACCCTAGACTGAGAGTTTGAGTCTGTGACTCACCCTGTGAAATATGATTGCTATCTCCTTCCATCATGATGCATAATGGAGATGGAAATGGGTTCACCTAGACCTGGATTGGGCAGTTCTAGTGTTTCATTTTCTAGTGGTAGGGAGTGGGGCTTCACATTCATTCAATGTGAGGCCCTTCAAAGGTCATTCAACTGAAACCCACACAGTCCAGTTGAAGGGCACCTGAGATCAGATGCTGCCTGTATGCCTGCATTAGGCATTGTTGGAGTACGACTAAAGGCCCCAAATGCTCTTTGCCACATCAGCAGCAGTCAATCCCACTATTGGCTCTGATGCACAAGCAGCATACTGAGGCCTGGAAAGATTGATCCTGTCCACCAAAGTAACAATCACCTTCCAAAGTGCCACAGCCTGCACGTAGCATGGGGGCCAGTCACTCCACCCACTGGGACCATAAAACACAGTGAGGCACTGACGATAAAGAGATTCTGTACTTTCAGTCTTATCGTTGCAGCTAGAATAACGTTCACTCACAGCTGCTGATGGGACAGTGAGAGCCTTTTTCCTCGGATGGTGACGGCTAGCACGAGGGGACATAGCTTTAAATTGAGGGGTGATAGATATAGGACAGATGTCAGAGGTAGGTTCTTTACTCAGAGAGTAGTAAAGGCGTGGAATGCCCTGCCTGCAACATTAGTAGACTCGCCAACTTTAAGGGCATTTAAATGGTCGTTGGATAAACATATGGATGATAAGGGAATAGTGTAGGTTAGATGGGCTTCAGATTGGTTTCACAGGTCGGCACAACATCGAGGGCCAAATGGCCTGTACTGCGCTGTAATGTTCTATGTTCTATGTTCTATTTTAACACACATGATAAAGCATTTTCAATGAAGTGGCATCTCTGTGCTCTTAGATGGCTACCTTCTTCTTTCTATCCGTCCCACTGTGTCTCAGTGCAGTCCCAGGGTGTGTAGATAGTCTTGAGGGAGCCTGCATTAACTTGAAACCCACTGGCTTTGGAGTTTTGGTTGGGTGCCCACCCTCAGGTGATGTTCGTGGACAGAAGGCCCAGAGATTTTGCATACGGAGAGGCAGGTTCACCCTCCTCAGTGTGAAGCCCCACAGAGCTGAGGGTGGAGGGAAAGGTCCAGCCACCCACTGACATCACACCGACCTGCTCGGCGCAGTCTGGTGTTGCCGGTCCCTCTCGTGGTCTCAAGGGAACAGGGCATTCCCTCCTATTTATCAGCTCTTTAACCAGGACCCTGTCAGTAAATGGGGGTGCCATCTATTCCGTTCCAACATCTCTGATCAATTCTACAGGCAAAGGGACCAGACCAAGCAGCTATGAATGGATGACATTTGACCTGGTGCAGGGCTACTTTATAACTATGCTGGGAATCCTGGGAGATCCCAGCGATGCCAAGTATGCCCATCTCTGGCAAGAGTGATGGTGGGATGAGTTGGGCATTATAGCAGCACTGTGACGATGAGGAGAAATTTCCTTCCCCAGAGAGTGGTGAGCCTGTGGAATTCACTACCACAGAGAGTGGTTGAGGCCAAACAATTATGTGTTTTCAAGAAGGAGGTAGATACATCTCTTGTGGCTAAGGGGATCAAGGGATACGGGGTTGGGGGGGGGTGGAGGAGGGCGGGATTAGGGTGTTGAATTTGACAATCAGCCATGAATGGCAGAGTAGGCTCAAAGGGCCGAATGGCTGACTCCTGCTCCTATTTTTCATGTTTTTAATGAAGCAAATGTGGGAGAATCGCGTAAGGAATTTCATTAGGGCTCGCAGAGAGAAACCTTCCAGGAAATGAGCCAAAATTGACACTTTGCTGATTTTTGGTAAAACCCAACTTTGGTTTTCCATTTGCCAGTTGAATTTTTAAGTTTCACCAGGACTTAAACCAGCAACCAGGGCAACTAGGGGTGGGTAATAAATGCTGGCCATCCAGCGATGCTCCTGTCCCTTGAATGAACAAAAAAGTCCTCAAGCATTAGCCTGGGTCTTTAAAAAAAACCAAAAGAACTGCGGATGCTGTAAATCAGGAACAAAAACAAAGTTGCTGGAAAAGCTCAGCAGGCCTGGCAGCATCTGTGGAGGAGAAAACAGAGTTACCATTTCGGGTCCGGTGACCCTTCCTCGGAACTTTGTTTTTGAGTCTGGGTCTTTAGATTGCCAGCTCAGTGATGTTACCACAATGCCTTTGTCTTTACCTTAGACCAAGCAGCGAATTAACAAGGTGATTAGTTAATGAGACCCGGTGCTGGTGAAACTACGGTTATTGAGGTATATGGCTTACCCAAACTGGAGAGCAAGCTTGACAAATCCTTTCCTGTTCTTCAGCAGCAGTGTTAATGCTCCTGGTCTTGCATCTAGAGCTTCTGGGGCCCCTCCAATGGCAATGACAGCCACATTGCCACCTTCTGCTCTCTTCAGCAAATACTGCGCGCTCTCCTTGGCTGACGGCACTAGACCTGGAATGGGGGAAGAATGCAGAGTGGAAACCAAGAACCATGGAGTTGTCATAGAGATTTCAGAAAGAACGTGCACAAATATAGCACCTTTTGCAGCCTCAGGAGATGACAAAGCCCTTTACAGACAGGAGCACTTTCTGAAGTGCGAGGATGTATAAACATATGAATTAGAAGCAGGGGCAGACCAGTCGGTCCCTCTAGCCTGCACTGCCATTCAGTAACATCACGGCTGATGTGATTACTGAAATTTTCACTGTATCCCCAATAACCGTTTTGTCTCTTCACTTGCCAGGAATCTATCTGTCTCCACATTAAGAATATCCAAAAACTTTGCTGTATATTGAACACCCACAGTTTGAAAACTCTTTTTTCCTCATTTCAATCCATAATTAAAAGTACGTAAAAATGGAAAGACACAATGTTAGTGTTCCAAATGAAGCCATTGCGAGTACACTATTTTATTGTAAATGCTACTCATCATAAAATGATAGTGAACTTGAGTTCGTTCAAACCACTGTCTCTTAAATCCTTACTTGCAACAAGATCCGTCCTCCCATTGTTTATGTTCTTCGCTGATCTACGCTGGCTCGCGGTCCAGCAAGTTTGAAACTTCACATTTTTAAAATTCCTCTGTGTTCTCACTTGCTCCCTCTTAGCAACACGTCTTAGGCAGAATCTCTTGGAAGTGTCAGGAGCCACCAATGATATGGGAAGGTCAGCAACAAGTGCAGGGACAAGTTCTCAGTGGGGGCTCTGGGCACACATTGGAGGGTGTCCTCCCTTACTGAAGTACTAATCTCATACTGCATTACCAAAGCAACTCCATCTCCTTTTCCGTCCTTCCTAAACATCAAATATCCAGTTCCCAGCCCTAGTCACCATGTGGTTATGTTTGTGAAATGGCAACGAAATCATATCCATTTATCTCTCTTTGTGCCTTTAGATCGTTTTGTTGTGAATGCTGTGTGCATTCAAGTACAGCGAACTTAACTTTGTCTTTCTGATTTCATTCCGCATTCAAGGTATCCTTGATGCTCAACTTTATTTCTCCTATCTTCGAGCCTCCCTTGCAGCTTTTCCATTCCATTCACTAAAGGTTAAACCAACCCCTCAGCACTAGCAAACATCCCTGAGAGGTTTTGTTTTTAATCATTGTCAGAATGTGCACATCATTGTATGGTTCAGCTTTTATTTCTCATCCCTAGTTGCCCTTGACTACAACAGAATGGCTTGCTCAGCCATTCCACAGGGCATTTAAGAGTCAAGCACATTGCCATGGGTCTGGAGTAACATGTAGGCCAGACCAGGTCAGAATGGCAGATTTCCTTCCCTGAAAAGCATTAGTGAACCCAGTAGGTTTTAACCCCTGACAATTGTTCCATTTATTCCAGATTTCGATTGAATTGAAATTCCACCATCTGCCATTTGAACCCAGGTCCCTAGAACATTACACAAGTCTTTGGATTACTAGCCTCACCGATAACCCATTGCCTCCCCTGTAGCAATACCTATTCTATTAGGATGTAACCCATTAGTTGGTACAGGTATCCCCGGCCCTCAGAACTAGCTTTAGTCTTTCAGATTTTGAATACAGATTCCACCCACTGTCACGATGGGATTTACAACCAATATCTCCAGAACATGAGTGTGTGGATTACTAGTGCAGTCATATTAACACAACACCATTGCCTCCTCAAGCACATTACATACCTCCACCCATGATATAGTCCCGGAAGAATGGGACCCTGAACCAGAGAGGCAGCATCAGTAGATGTGGCTTCAGCCCAGGGTACATTTCCCTGAACCCTGTCACCTCGGTACAGAAATTTCCAAAGGCTCCAGCTACCAATACACCATGTGGATGGAAACCAAAGATATAATTCTTTTTGGGATCCAGCTCTGCCGTCTTGATGAGCTGCAAGAGAAGATCACAGTGGAAAATAAAGTCACGTTTCAGTTGAATGGAAGCATGTATCTGAGGGTTCCAGCCCCGATGGTGAATCTGAGAATCAGAGAAGGAATCCTTTCAGCCCATCGTGCTAGTGCTCAGTCCCAATCATCTGCTCCTTCCTTGTTTGAATACACTTAGCATCCACACCTACGCTGTGTCTACACCATGTAAGACAACCATCACCTTCAACATTCATTCCCTCCACCACCGACACTCAGTAGCAGCAGTGCGTACCATCCATCAAAATGCACTGCAGAAATTCACCAAAAATCTCAGACAGCACCCTCCAAACCCGTGACCACTCCCATCTAGAAGGACAAAGGCAGCAAGTAGATGTGAACACCACCTTCTGCAAGTTCCCCTCCAAGCCACTCATCATCCCGACATTGTTCCTTCAATTCTTCATTGTCAATGGGTCAACATCATGGCAATCCCTCTCTAATGACATTGTGGGTTTAACTGCAACACACAGACTGCGGTGGTTCAAGAAGGCAGCTCACCACCACTTTCTCAAGGGGGGCAACTAGGGACCGGCAAAAAGTGCTGGCCCAGACAACAGCAACCACATTGTGTGAATGAATAAATAAAAAATGTATCCAAAGACAAATTCAGAGAATATGAGAGAAATTCAACAGTTCTGGCAGCATTTGTGGAGAGAGAAACCGAATTAATGATTCGAGTACAGTATTATTGTTTTTGAAAATGATTCAACTTGCTTCACTCACCCTTTCAGACAATGAATTTCAGATCATTATTCTATGTAATTCTTTTCCTCCTCATTTTTACATTGCTTTGAAAAAAGATTCATTTATGAAATGTGTGCCTTACTGGCTAGGTCTATATTTACTGTCCATCTCCAATTGCACCTGAGGTACTTTTGCCAATTACTATTAGTCTGTCTGCTTTTTTTAAATTAGTTCATTCATGATGTGTGAATCGCGCAGGCAAAGCCAGCCCATATTGCCACCACTGACCCTTGTGCCAAACGTAACGCTTTCTTTGTTTTCAAAATCAAAACCATTCTATGAAAAACCACTATCAAAACTATTCATTATTTTGAATACTTCCATCAAATACTCTCTTAACCATTTTGCCTCTTTGAGAATGAATCTAGCTTCCCCAGTCTCTGCACACAGCCAGCCCTTCATTTCTGGTTTGAGGATAGGAGCAAGAATATTGCACTGTATACACCTGGAGCATTGTGTGTAGTTTTGTTCTTCTTCTCTAAGAAAGGCTATACAATAGAGGAAATGATGGCCTAGTGGTATTACCACTGGACTGTTAATCCCAACACCCAGATAACGTTCTGGAGACCTGGGTTCAAATCCTGTCATGATAGATGGTGAAGTTTCAATTCAATAAAAACCTGGAATTAAGAGTGTAATGATGGCCACTGCTGAATGTTGGGAAAGCTGATCTCGTTCACTAATGTCATTTAGGGAAGGAAATCTGCCATCCTTATGGGATCTGGCTTACATGCGACACCAGGTCTCTTATCTGCCCTCTGGACATGTAGGGATGGACAATAAATGCTACACCCACAGTCTGTGAATGATTTTAAAAAAAAAACCTTGTCATTGAGGAGGTGCAGTGGAAAATCCCCAGACTGATTCCTGGCATGGTAGGTTTGTCATACGAAAAGAAATTGGATTGATGACCTATAGACATTGGAGTTTAGAAAAGTGAGATGAGATATCATTGAAAACAATTCAATACAATCACATTTGATGCAATTGTGGCTTCAGCTCCACCTTCTTGCCTGTTTCCCCCAAATCCTTGAGAATCCATTATTGCTCAAAAATCTGTCAAACTCGACTTTGAATATGTCCAATGAGTTAGTCTCAGTGGAACAGAATCCCACAAACTAATGACCCTCCCAGGGAGGACATAAACCTTCTCATCTCTGCCTGAAGTAGGAAGCCCAGCATTCTGAATCAGTGCTCCTTAGTATAGATTCTCCCATGAGGGGAAAGATCCTCTTGTCTTTACGCTGTCCAGCCTCCTCAGGATCTCATACGTTTCAATAAGATCACCTCTCATTATTCTTCACTCCAAGGGGCAAAGCCCCAAACTGTTCATCCTTCCTCTTAAGACAAAACCCTTCATTCCAATAATCAGCCAACAAATCCTTTCTGATCTACTTCTGATTTGATTTGTCATGGAACTGCGGTGAAAAGATGAACCATAATCGAGCTGAATTTCAGAATATGTTCATGGGGCTGAATGGCCTCCTTCAGTTACCATGTGAAAAGAGCTGCCTCTGGTTTCTCAACCAAATGTAGAACGTAAAAAACTGATCTTGATCAATCATGTCCCATCCTGTCAGAATTTCCAAAGTTTTTTTTTAATAAACAAAACATACATCTTGGGTAACAAGGCATGGGGCTGGATGAACACAGCAGGCCAAGCAGCATCATAGGAGCAGGAAAACTTGACGTTTCGGGCCTAAACCCTTC
>JAHRHZ010000264.1:59409943-59441012 GCA_024137785.1 Ginglymostoma cirratum | reverse complement strand
ATTGGGAATAGGGGATGGCATTTTTGCAGGAAGGTGGGTGGGAGGAGGTGTACATCTTGGGAGTGATAGGACAGGTGAAGGTCATGTCGAACAGTGACCTTGGACATTGAATGCTGCGCTACAGTTTTAAAAACCATAAATTAATCTTTAACAGATTAATTGTTCAGTAATAAATAAACACGGTTGTAGAACTGGGGCTGGAGCGGAAGAAGTTAGGAGGAGAGGAATAGAGTGCTTCTGGTATCGAATGTGGTGTTTTCCACCAATAATTCACCTCTTCTCATGTACACCTTCCACATATATAGTACCTTTAACATAAGGATCATCTAACTCCATTCTTTTTTCATTTTTTCATGGGATATGGGCAATGCCAGCATTTATTGGCCATCCCTGAATTCCCCTTGATCTGAATAACTTGGTCAACAACATCAGAGGACAGTTAAGAGTCAAACACATTGCTGTGGGTCTGGAGTCACATGTAGGCCAGACCCAGTAAGGATGGCAGTTTTCCTTCCCTAAAGGACAATAGTGAACCAGTTGGTTTTTACAATCACATAGACATAGAAATTAGGAGGAGTGGACCTGTGAAACCGCTCTGCCATTCAATTTGACTATGGCTGATGGTAGTGGTATTATCGCTAGACTTTAATCCAGAAACTCAGGTAATGTTCTGGGGACCTAGGTTTGAATCCTGCCACAACAGATTTGAATTCAATAATTATCTGGAATTAAGAATCTACTGATGATCATGAAACCACTGCTAAGTGTTGGGAAAAAACTGATCTGGTTCACTAATATCCTATAGGGAAGGAAATCTATCATCCTCGCCTGGTCTGGCCTACATGTGACTCCAGACCCACAGCAATATGGCTGACTCTCATCTGCCCTCTGAAATGGCCCAGTAAGCCATTCAGTTCAAAGGGCAACGAGGGAGGGGCAATAAATGCTGGCCAGTCAGTGACACCCACATCTTAGAGCGAATCATGAATAATAATCTAACTCAGCACCTTGTTCCTGTTTTGTCTTTCATTCTTGGTTATTGATTTTCCTTTTTTCAAAACCCCCTACCAAATCACCCAAGATAACAAGGTGTGGGGCTGGACGAACACAGCAGGCCAAGCTGCATCATAGGAGCAGGAAAGCTTGACGTTTCGGGCCTAGACCCTTCATCAGAAATGGGGGAGGGGAAGGGGGTTCTGAAATAAATAGGGAGAGGGGGGAGGCGGATAGAAGATGGATAGAGAGTTGCAGTGGGTGACAGATCCCCTGAGGTTTGTCCGGAGGGAGGAGGGTAACTTCTTCAGGGTAGGCATCCTTAGAAGAGGCTTCGCAGTGGGGTTAAAATTGTATCAGAGATAATAGGTACTGCAGATGCTGGAGAATCTGAGATAACAAGGCATGGGGCTGGATGAACACAGCAGGCCAAGCAACAGCATAGGAGCAGGAAAGCTGACGGTACCAAATCACCCACTTGAGCAATTAAACAATTATCGATCATTAAGTACTGCCCCTCCAGGGACAGTG
Organism: Ginglymostoma cirratum; assembly: GCA_024137785.1. NCBI lineage: Eukaryota > Metazoa > Chordata > Chondrichthyes > Orectolobiformes > Ginglymostomatidae > Ginglymostoma > Ginglymostoma cirratum. The sequence goes on along the minus strand of JAHRHZ010000264.1, from coordinate 59,439,488 downwards.
CAACAATAACAAAAACAAAAATCCAAAGACCTGGGGGGGAACAAGGGAGGCGTTAAATCAAATGATTTCGGGGGGGAAAGATAATGCACTACAGATCCCGCGTTGTCCACCTCTCTCTATAGGGTGTCTTGATGCTCCCTTTCCAAGGCAACCCGAATACGGATATAGTCACAGAAAAGAGACAGGTACTTGGAAATCATGACCTCTTTCAGGTTGATTAGCCAATTAGCCAAACAAACTGGGGATGTTCTTTCTTTAATTATCTCCTTATAACCCTATTGTACATATTTTCTGATTGACGTGTTCAGAGATGTTATTCTACGCTGCTGGAGCAGGCGGGATTTGAATGCAAGCCTCCTGACTCAGAGGTAGGGACGCTACCACTGCACCAAGAAGTTACACTGGATACTTTTTTTGACTCGCCAGCAATGAAGGCCCTCAACTGGTCAATTAATGGATACTTAAAAGTCCTCAACTTGGCAGCTCCCCTATCACCCACATCCTCAGAAGATAGGAAAGGTTTCCCAGTTGCTGATTTCCATGCTGGTTTAGGGCATGTGTGGGCCTCCAACTGAGCTAGTGTGAAATGGCCTGGCAGGCATGGTGGCCTCTGAAAGCCCACCTCACAACCAAGCATCCAAACTCGCTCATGAGCTGAGCTACCCACGATTCCCACTCTGTGACAAGCAGATCAGAAGTACCTACTTTTTGGCTGTTGGACCATAGAATCCCTCTATTGCAGATGGAGGCCATTTTAGCCCATTGAGTCTGCACAGACCACTCCCTCCCCCGAAGAGCAACACAGTCAGACCCAGAACCCCACATTAACAATGTCTAGTCCACCAGCCCAGCTATCCCGGGACACTACGGGACAATTTAGCATAGCTGAGGCAATGGCCTAGTGGTATTATTGCTGGACTGTTAATCTAGAGATGCAGGTAATGTTCTGGGACCCAGGTTTGAATCCTGCCATGGCAGATGGTAGAATTTGAATTGAGTAAAAATCTGGAATTAGGAGCCTGATGATGATCATGAATCCATTATCAATCGTTGGGAAATAAAAACATCTGGTTCTCTAATATCCTTTAAGGCAGGAAACTGCCATCTTCACCTGGTCTGGCCCACGCATGTCTGCAGACCTATAACAATGAGGTTAACTCTTAACACCTGTCCTGGCAATTAGGGATGGGAAATAAATGCTGGCCTAGCCAGTGATGCTCACATCTTGTTATTGAATAAAAAAAAACCTAGCCTGCACATCTTTGGACTGTGGGAGGAAACCGGAGCACTCGATGGAAATTCCATGCAGACACCGGAGGCTGGAATCGAACCCTAGTCCCTGGTGCTGTGAAGTAAAAGTGCTGGAGATAATAGGTACTGCAGATGCTGGAGAATCCGAGATAACAAGGTGAGGAGCTGGATGAAGGCAGCATCATAGGAGCAGGAAAGCTTGACGTTTCGGGCCCCAATCCAGCTCCACACCTTGTTATCTAAGTAAAAGTGCTAACTGCTGAGCCACCCTGCTGAGCTGGAGTAGGCTTTGAGTAATTCTCTGATAGGTCTGAAGCTTTAGTGGCCCAGGCAATGTCCAGGCCTGTGGTATGGCAAGATACCTGCCCTGCTAGCTCTTAATGAGTTGATTAGCAAGTGGTCAGGTGAGTTACCTTACCAGGCAGGGTGGCATGTTAGTCACTGACTAACACAGTCGCCCTATACTATAAACATGATGGTAAAATTCCACTCGCTGGAGTAGCAGTTTGGGCTGCAGAGGGTAGCAGTTGGGAGGAGGGTGGAGTTTGGCGATGGGGAATGCCATGGGTGCGGAATCTTGAAAGTCAAGCTGGACCGATCAGAGACATTGTGAAGAAGCAAGTTTTTGCACGAAACACACTGGAAACCTGGAACTCACTCCCGTAAAACTCTGTTAAGGCTGAGTTTCACATCGGGCTCTCAAAGCGGAGGTGGAGAGAATTTTTGTTTGCTAAAGGTACTAACATTTACCAAACCAAGTGGAAGGTATATCAGATACAGATCAGTGATGATCTAATTGAAAAATGGAAAGGATGGAGAGACTGAATGGCCTCCTCCTGTTCCATCGTTCCAACAGGCAAATTGAAACCAGAGAAATTACAGTGCAGAGCTTTGAGGAATCTAGTCAAAATCTAGCCCCATTGTAGCTTCCGTTTCCCATTGCATAGTTAATCATTCACCTTTGTAAATTGTCTCTGGAGATCCTGACCTACAGTAACCCAGTTGGGTTAGATTTAGATAGCAAGGGTTTTTGCAGGAACTTAGAAAGGAAAAGAGTAAATAATGTGAATGTCGGTTCATTAGGGAGGGGTGATGGTGCTGGGATAATAGATAATAAGGAAATAGTGGGTGAAATGAGCTAATGTTTTGCTTCTATCTTCTCCTGAGGATACAAAAAACATCTCAAAGATTGCTATTTGTCAGGTGGAAGGGACAGGAACTTAGAGAAGTTTTAATCATGAAGGAAGTGATTATGAGTAAATTGATGGAGTTGTGGGCTGAGAAGTCTTTGAGTCCAGATGGATTTCATAGGATCCCTAGAGTGTGGAAGCACGCCAATCAGCCCATCGACACTGACCCTCTGAACAGCATGCCACCTAGACCACTTCCCATCCCTCTATCCCTATATTTCCCATGGCCAATCCACCTAACTTGCACATTTTTGGACAATGGCAGGAAACTGGAGCAGCCGGAGGAAACACATGTAGACGTGGGAAGAACATGCAAATTCCACACAGTCATCCAGTCTGGGTCCCTGGTGCTGTGATGCAGCAGAATTAACCACTGTGCCACCGTGCTACCCTAGTTTCACCCTAGTGTCTTCAGTGAGGTTGCAAATGAAGTGCTAGATGGGTTGGTTTTAATTTTGCAAAATTCCCTAGGATCAGGAGAGGACCAATCAGACTGAAAAGTAGCAAATACAACTCCTCTATTCAAGAAGGGAGGAGATAGAAAACAGGAAACTACAGGCCAGTTAGGTTGATATCTGTTATAGGAAATATATTACAATTGATCATTAAAGGGATCATAGCTGCACACCTCGAAAAGCACAATACAATGAGGAAAAATCAGTATGGTTTTGTAAACAGGAAATGATGTTCAACCAATTTATTGGAGATCTTTGGAGAGATAATGCATGCTATGAATAAAGGAGAATTCACAGATGTACCGTACTAGGATTTCCAGAAGAGATTTAATTAGATGCCATGTCATGGATTATTGTGGAAAGTAAAAGCTCATGTCCAGAGATGATTGGCTGGCTGGCAGAAAACCGAGTATGAATAAATGGGTCTTTGGCTGAAAGGCAGGATGGGACTATGAGAGTCCTGTAGAGGTCTGTGCTAGTGCCTCAGCTTTTTATTGTTTACATCGATGACTTAAATTTTTTTTTAAACTCATTCACGGGAAGTAGGTATCACTGGCTAGGCTAGCATTTATTAACCATTTCTAATTGCCCAGAGGGCAGTCAGGAATCAGCCACATTGCTGTGGGTCTGGAGTCACATGTGGGCCAGACCAGGAAAGGATGGCAGTTTCCTTCCCTAAAGGACATTAGTGACCCAGACTGGTTGCTCTCTCAATCAATGATGGTTATGGTCATTGTTAGACTTCTAATTCCAGATTTTTATTGAATTCAAATTCCACCATCTGCTGTGACGGAGTCACACTGAGGACCCCAGCACATTTCCTGAGCCTCTGGATTACTAGTCCAGTAATAATACCTCTAGGTCATCGCCTCCCCAGATGAGGAGAGTGAAGACATTGTAGCTACATTTGTAGACAAAATCAATTTGGGTCGAAAGTATTTTGTGAAGAAGACATAAGGAAGTTTACAAATGTAAATCTGGCAGATGGAGTGTGATGTGGGAAAGCATGAAATTGTTCACCTTGGCAGAAGGGGAAAAAGAAAGTACGAATTCAACTGAAAATAACTGTGGTGTACTGAGGTTACTGAGGTGCAGAGAGATTTATGTGTTCTGGTAATTGAGTCACAAAAGGTGAGTATGGATGTGCAGCCCTTAACTAGGAAGGCAAATGATACTCTCCTCTATTACAAGAGGAATTGAATACTAAAGTGAGGATGTTTTGCTTCAGTTATGGAGGACATTGGTGAGGCCACATCTCAAATACTGCATACAGTTTTGGTCTCCTGATTTAAGGAAGGCTATAAATATATTGGAGGTGATTCAGAGATTACTAGATGGATACCTAGGTTGTCTTGTGAGGGAACACTGACAGACTGGGCATGTTGCTGCTGGAATTTAGGAGGCTGAGGGAGTGACTGGATTGAAGGGTATAAAACCCTGAACAGTCTTGGCAAGGTGGATGCAGAAAGGATGTCACCCCTTGTGGATCAGGCCAGAACCAGGGAGCCACTGTTTTCAGATCAGGGATTACCCTTTCAGGATGTGGAGGTGCCAGTGTTGGAGTGGGGTGGACAAAGTCAGAAGTCGCATGATACCAGCTTATAGTCCAAAAAGGTTTTGGAGCGCAGCCCCTTATTCAGGTGCAGTGAAAGAGGAGAGCCCACAGACACAGAGTTTATAGGCAGAGAGATCAAGGGCAGAGAGATCAAAAGATCATATACCTGATCATACACCAGTCGATTCAGAGAAGGATCTCTGATGGAGATCCAATGAAGGGGTTGGATTGTCTACTTCTGCTCCTATTTCATATGTTTGAATGACAAAGTACACCCAACATATGATGGTGTAGCCTTCACGTGGCATTTAATATTTGTTCCTAGACTGCCATAAGGAATCGGTGATATTAGTGAGTAGCTTGCTAGACTAGATCATTGGGCAGTTATGAGTCAACCACTTTGCTGTGGGACTGGAATCACATGTACGCCAAATCAAGTAAGGATGGCTGATTTCCTTCCCTAAAGTACATTAGTGAATGACGTGAATGAATGAATGAATGAATGAATGAATGAATGATTTATTGTCACATATATCTTGAAGATACAGTGAAAAATATTTTATCACCACAATCTAGCCACATTTTGAGTTGCAATAAGGATAAAAAGAAATTTCCTAAATAAGAATTCGTCCTTTGTTCAAATTGGGGTCTCATGCTGGGCCTCAGGACTTCTGCGAGGTGTTCATGTCCTCAAGGAGACCTGCTGCTCCAGGTACAGCAATGAAGATGCTGATGCCCAGGATTTTAAAAATTTGGTTCACCAACACCAATACCAGCTGTTTAATTTTCAGATATTTTTAAATTGCAAATATTCTACAGATGCCAACTGGGATTTTATCAAAGGCCTTAGATAAAGAATTAAGCCAATTCGGCTGAACATGCAAAATCTGTGCTCCACTTGAGCCTCCTCCGATCATCTTCATCTCACCCAGTCAACATCTTCCTCCATTCATTTCTCCTTCATGCATTTACATAAGAATCATGAGATGTGCCCTAAATGTTCCATTTTCTCACCATGCTGCTTTGTAAAGATGTTTCCCCTGAATTCTTTGTTGGATATGTTAGTAATTGTTAACAATTTAATGCTTGTAGTTCTGGTCCTGTGAGTGGAAAAGTTTTTCCCCTAAAACCTTAAAACATAATCTTTAAAATCTCCATCAGGTCATTGGCGCCTCCCCACAATCTCCTCTGTTCTAGAGAAAGGGCACCAGCCTGTTCAATCCTCCCTGACAGGTAAATGCACTCAGTTCTGATATTGTTTTGTAAATCTTTCTCGCAGCTCCTCTCAGTGCCTCTAGATCAATTTTATTCCAGGAGGCTAAAACTATTCAACAGTTCTCTGAAGGCAGAATTGTTAGTCCTGCCAGTCCTCACCCCAATTAAGTGTCATATTGACTATTTAATGGCCACTTTCTGCCTGACCTCATTTTTGACAACATGTGAGGTGTTCAGGGTCGAGGAGAAGCCCAGAATATCACTCGTCTAAGAGTTCATGGGATTCAGCAATCACTGCCTCCCAAGGCATTTAGAAACATAGAAAACAGAACAGGAGTAGGCCATTGAGCCCTTCGAGCTTGCTCTGTCATTCAATATGATCATGGTGGATCACCCAATTCAGTCCCCTGTTCCAACATTCCCCCCCATAACCGTTTTATCCCTTTAGCCCTAAGAACTTTATCTAACTTCTTCTTGAAAACAGTCACTGTTTTTTCTTCAACCACTTTCTGTGGCAGAGAATTCCGCAGGCTCTCCGCTCTCTGGGTGATGACATTTCTTCCCATCTCAGTCCTAAATGGTCTACCCCACATCCTTAGACTGTGACCAATTTCCTTCCACCAAGCTCCCACGGACCCAACCCCAGCCAAGTCCAATTCCTACAGGCCTTGCCAACCCTCTCTGCTCTGAGCCTCCCCATTCCTGCCCCAATGCTCATCTGGCCCTGGATTTCAGGATGTAGAGTCTGGGGACTGCTTTAAGTTCCAGTCTTGGTCACTAGTGTCTCTGGAATTAGAGAGATTAGCCAAAAGCTCGCTGATATGGGATTGCCACCAGAGTGACGGGCACAAGCATTGTTTGAAGCCCATTAAGTGGCCAGGGAACTGCTGTGATTGGTGGGGAGTATTCTTTGTCAACCCTTCACCCGGTAGGCTATGTAACCTCGAACGTCATGCGCTGTGTATGATCCTAGTTTCGTACCAGCTGAACATAAAATCTCTCAAATGCTTGAACTCATGTCTTATTCATCTAAACCTTTGGATTGGTAATCTTGAAATCAATTGGATTAGCCTCCCCACTTATTCCTTTCCCTGCACGTGTGGCTCGTTTCCACATCCGATTTTGAAGAGCCATTTGAATAGTTACTTTCCTAGTATGAATAAACTCGGAAACCCAAAACACAGTGCCTGGGTTAATGATTGTCCCTTGTCCTCTTCTGTAACACCCTCTGAACCCTGTGTTTACTCAATGCATGTTAATCCCACTGTGTCAGGAACAGGATGGAAACATTGATATTGGTTTGGGTGATAATATTGACGGAAAGTCACCCATGCACACCATTTGAGTTAACCCTTCACAGCACAAACACAGATCTCTCCAGGGTCAGTGCATTCTTTATTCATTCACGGGAATAGGCAGCATTTATTGCCCATCCCTAATTGCCCAGAAGGCAGTTCAGAGTCAACTACATTGCTGTGAGTCTGGAGTCACATGTAGTCCAGACCAGGTAAGGATGGCAGTTTCCTTCCCTAAAGGGCATTAGTGAACCAGATGGGTTTTCCCGACAATCAACAATGGATTCATGGTCATCATTAGATTCTCAACTCCAGATATTTTATTGAATTCAAATTCCACTGTCTGCCGAGGTGGGATTTGAACCCAGGTCCCCGGAATCCTTTTCTGGGTCTCTGGATTAACAGTCCAGCGATAATACCACTAGGCCATCGTCTCCCCCGATTCGTGGTAAAATGAGGGGACAGAGCGTCCTCATTGATCGGAAGAGCAAATTCTCGATGACCAATACTGGGGATATGCAGGTAGTTGGAATTGAGATCACTCATGATCTTATAAAATTATGGTGCAGGCTTGAAGAGCCTAATGGCCCACGCTTGTTCCTTGTTCATATGTTTTTATGGTAAGGCAGAAATCCACACCCATGTTTCTGGGCCTGTCTTGTCTAGAGTTAACAGAATTATTGCAATGCATGTTTACTGAGGAGGGAGAATGATGGCACTGTGGTAGTATCTCTGGACCAGAGAACCAGGCTAGTATTCTGGGGACATGGATTCAAATCCCACCACAACAAGTGGCAAAATGTAAATTCAATTGATGCTCACTTTGCTTGGAGGAATAACTAACCAAAGGAAAAACCTGAGATTGGATTTCAAATCCACATTTTATTTAATTGAATTTAAATTCTCTCATCTGCCATTTGAACTCATGGCCTACCCCACTGCCCTTCACAAAACACCACCCCCTACCGATTCCTAGGCCAGTGACCTCACCACTCTATCATTGTCTCAATGCATGTAGAGACTTGTCCTCATAACTCTTGTATGTTTTCCCTTTGCAGATCTAGAAGGGAGCGATTTAACGCTGAAATTAAACAAAGAACTGTGGATGCTGAAAATCTGAAACAAAAGCAGAAATTGCTGGAGAATCTCAGCAGGTCTGGTAGCATCCAGTTCTGAAAAAGTGTCACTAGACCCGAAACGTTAACTCCATTTTCCCTCCACAGATGCAGCCAGACTTACTGAATTTTCTCCAGCACTTTCTGATATTGATTTTGTTAGCAGTAAATATTGTCTTAACTGGAATTCCCTACAACGGGCTCATCCACTGTTGGTATCATTGGAAATAGTGGAAGACCATTCACAGGGCACTTGGATGCCAACAATCCTTCATAAGACATTCCTCGATCAGGTGCTTTGAGATGTTTTACTATGGTAAAGGCACTATACAAATGCAAGTTTATGAGGATTACGCACCATGTGAGTGTAACTTTTTAACTTCTATGAAAAGAACCATTGATGCATTTGTTTATTCCTGAGTGAAAATGTAGGATAAATTTCTAATCAGTCACACTTGGAAATTGAAATAAATGCATTGCAAACTGTCGCAATCAACCTATTCATGGAATGTCCGAGGGAGAACAAATCTGCCCCCATTTGAATTGTCACACATTTGAGCTTTATCTTGTGGTTAAAAACAGAACTGCAGACATTTTGTAAATCTAGCCCAGTTTTCTTCGGGGCAGGAAAATGTGCTGGATATCTGAAACGAACATAAAATGGAAATTGCTGGAGGACTGAAGAAGGGTCACTGGACTTGAAACATTAACTCTGCTTCTTTTACCACAGACGCTGCCAGACCTGTTGATTTTCTCCAGCATTCACATCAAACTAACTGGATGCAGCACTAAGGACATTGCATGTGTGTAAATGCAGGTATATAGAGACATAGAGTCATGCAGCACAGAAGAGACCCTTGAACCCATTGCATTAGATGTTATCTATTGAAAGACAATTTTATTAACGTTTGGCTCCCTCCACAGACTGAATCTGATATGAATACAGTCGGGAGTTCATGGTTTGTCTTGACACTTGACATCCAGAATAGATAGCTCCTTACTGAACAATTCATATCTGACAGTTCTTCAAAAAATTGGATTTTCTCCATCCAGTAAGTAGTGGGAATGTGGATCTTGCTATCAAAAGGTACATTATCCCCATTGATGACAGGATCCAGAACATTGATAGAACTAATTCAAGGCAATTGGCAAAAGAGGGAAATGGCGATACAGGTAGTTCTCCTATAACGTGATATTACATTCTTGCGTGACCTTGCGCTAAGGAAAATCGTGCTATAGAAAACCACCACAGAAGGTCGCTTTGTAGGGAAATCGCTACAGAAAATTGGTATGCCTGTACAGCAGAAAGTTTGTATTATCCAAACAGCGTTCACTATTCATCAATCACATTACAGCCAGTTTGTGTTAACGAAACAAGCGTTATAGCAGAACTACCTGTATGAGGAGCGAGCGGTTAGGGTCTGGAACGTACAGTCTGAGAGTGTGGGGGAGGCAGGTTCACTCGAGGGGTTAGGGTCTGGAATGTACTGTGTGAGAGTGTGGGGGGAGGCAGGTTCACTCGAGGGGTTAGGGTCTGGAATGTACTGTCTGAGAGTGTGGGGGAGGCAAATTCACTCGAGGGTTTAGGGTCTGGAAAGTACAGTCTGAGAGTGCGGGGGAGGCAAATTCCAATGAGGAAGAAGCCTGAAAGGCAGCTGGTTCAGGACAATTCAACATTAAAAATGAGAAAGTTGGCAACATCAATTGAAATGAGGCTGGGCATTTTGTTTACATACAGGTGAATAGTCCCAAGGACCAAATTCACGGGATAACTTCAAAGCTATTTCTCAATCAGTCAGACCATTGTGTATAGGATTCAGGGCATCTTTTTGCAACTGTATAAGATGTTGGTGAGGCCACATTTGGAGTACTGTGTGCGGTTCTGATCACCCTACTGTAGAAAAGATATTATTAAACTAGAAAAGATTTACTAGGATGTTCCCTGGACTGGAAGGTGGGAGTTATAAGGAGAGGTTGGATAGGCCGGGACTTCTTTTTCTGGAGCATAGGAGACTGAGGGGTGACCTTACAGAGGTGTATAAAATCATGAGAGGCATAGATAGGTAGATAGCCAACAGCTTTTCCCCATGGTAGGGGAGTCTAAAACTGGAGGAAATAATAAGATGAGAGGGGAGAGAAACAAAAGGATTCAGAGGAGGAATTTTTCACTCAAGAGGGTGGTGAGTGTCTGGAATGGGCTGCCAGAGGTAGTGGTGGAAGCAAGTACAATTTTATCATTTAAGAAACATTTGGACAGATACACGGATGAGATAGGTATGGAGGATATGGACCAAACGCAGGCAAATAGGACTAGTTTAAATTGTGAAAACTGGGCAGCATGGGCAAGTTGAGCCGAAAGGCCTGTTTCCATGCTGTAGACCTCTATGACTCTAGGAAGGTGGTCATGTGTTATGGCTTTAAAAAAATCTTGCACTTATCTATCAATCGGGAAAGGCAAGCTGGGTCTCTTAAGAAAGCAAAATACTGCAGATGCTTGTGATCTGAAATACAGATGGAAAGTCTTGGAGAAACTCAGCAGGTCTGGCAGCATCTGTGGAGAGAGACACAGAGTTAACATTTTGAGTCAAGCAAGACAAGGGAGCACTCAAGGAATGGTAGGACACTAGGAAGCTCAGAGGAACACGGATCTTTGGGGCTTGTCGGCAGATCCCTGAAGATGACAGGACAGGTTACTAGGCCCGTTAATAAGATATATGAGACACATGCTTTTGTCAGTCGTGGCCTAGATTGTAAGAGCAGGGAGTTTATGTTGGAGCTGAACAGGACTTTGGTGAGGTCCTAGCTGGAGCACTGTGTGCAGTTCTAGTCACCACACTATAGGAAGGATGTAATTGCACTGGGGAGGCTGCAGAGGAGATTCACCAGGGTGCTGCCTGGGATGGAGCTTTTCAGCATTGAAGAGAGGCTGGATAAGCTCTGTTTGTTTTCTTTAGAGTACAGAAGACTGAGGGGGGACCTGACTGAGGGGTAATAGAAGATGAGGGACATAAATAGGGTGGATAGAAAGCAGAGATAATAGGAACTGCAGATGCTGGAAAATCTGAAATAACAAGGTGTAGAGCTGCATGAACACAGCAGGCCTGGATAGAAAGCAGCTATTCTCATTAGTTGAAGGGTCAATAATGAGGGAGCATTATTTTAAAGTGAAAGGCAGGAGGTTTAGAGACGATATGAAGAAAATGTTTTCACCGAGGGTGGTGAGGGTCTAGAATGCACGCCTGGAAGGGTAGTAGGGACATGAAATATCATAGCCTTTAAATGGACTTGGACAAGCATCTGCAGTGTCATAAAGTTCAAGGCTATGAGTCTCGTTCGGGAACTGGGTCTAGTGTAGTTGGTAGTATATTTTTGGTGGTAGAGACTTGATGGGCTGAAGTGTTTCATCTGTAATATGAGTCCATAATTCTATATTTCGTCAATGTGCCATGCCTCCAGCTGCCCAGGCCCTAGCTCTAGGATTCCATCTCTCAACCTTTTATTGACCTTAGTAGGATGATAGGTCGGCACAACATCGTGGGCTGAAGGGCCTGTACTGTGCTGTACTGTTCTATGTTCTAACCTTGCCATATTTGATCTGTCTCTGCTTCAGAAGCTTCTTGAAAACAATCACTTTAATCAAACGTTTACTTGCTGTGACTACCTTTGATCTTGATGCAATGACAGTAAGGAGAATTTGTAGCTGCTTTAAAATGTCTGATGAATCTGTGACTAATTTTAAAACTTTTGTAAAGGATATTTGTTGGTTTATATCCCGAGGTATCAATTGTACCAGAGGTATCAATTATAATTTTTAGATAATGAGAAATTCTAGGCTATGTGATTTGGATACTCCTGACTTGGAAGCTGTGCCAAAAGGAAGGAAATTAAAATAGTTGGAGATGGATAGAGGAGAAGATAGGTGGAGAGGAGGTTTTTCCGGAGGGAGGAGGGTAACTTCTTCAGGGTAGGCCACCTATCCTCTCCTCTATCCATCTTCTATCCGTATTTCCCTCTCTCCCTATTTATTTCAGAACCCCCTTCCCCTCCCCCATTTCTGATGAAGGGTCTAGGCCCGAAACGTCAAGCTTTCCTGCTCCTATGATGCTGCTTGGCCTGCTGTGTTCATCCAGCCCCACACCTTGTTATCTCGGATTCTCCAGCATCTGCAGTACCTACTATCTCTAAATTAAAACAGTTCCTGTGGTAAGCAGCCAAATAAAAAAGAGAGAATCAAGAAGTCACTTGGGAGAGTAGGATTCTTGAGCATTCGAAAAGCATATTTAGGATTACTGTTATTGTTTTTTTTCCAGTGATTTTTCTATGTGATTGAATGGCCAGAATTGCCCATGCCATGTGAACAGGTAGATACACACCACTACAACTGATGGGGGAAGGATGTTTGAGAAGGTTCTGGAAAGTTGTCTTCCAATCATATAAAACATTGCAGGGTGGAACCCTATAGACAGGAAAGTTGCTGCCGGCCATGAATCCCTGAAGGATGGGAGCTGCAATTTGACCCAAGGAAGATTTGGGCCTGAATGGACTGTGTGCCTGAACCTAGGCCGTACAGAAACAGCAGACTGCCCAGTCACTTTGTGAAATGTACCTGCTATCCCCTGTATAAATTATAGTTCATAAAACAATGACTTGAATATTAATTTATAATTAACTTATGTTGATTCTGATTCATATTGAAGTAAACATTACAAAAGTATGAAATCTTGTCAAGTAATTTCTTCATTGAGATGTTGATCAGTAAAATCTTTTGACTTACAGGTCCCTGCAGGGACTGCAATATTTGCCTATCTTATTTTGTTCAGCATCAAATTCTGTCAACTGCAGTTCCTGTAACGTGTTGTGGGATGATTTACTGGAATGCGGAATAGTACAGCACAAGAACAGGCCTTTTGGCCTGCCAATTCTGTGCTGACCATGATGCCATTCTAAACTATTCTCATCTCCTGCACATGGTCTATATCCCTCTATTTCCTGCCAGTTCATGTGGCCATCTAAATGCCCCTTAAACATTGATACCGTACCTGCTTCTACCACCTCCATCCCTGCCTCCTTGACCTGTCTGTCTCCTCTCCACCTATCTTCTCTTCTATATTTCAGAATCCCCTTCCCCTCCCCCATTTCTGAAGAAGGGTCTAGACTCGAAACGTCAGCTTTCCTGCTCCTCTGATGCTGCTTGGCCTATTAGTGAGCCAGATGTTTCTTTTCCCCTGACAATCGGCAATGGATTCATGATCATCATTAGATTCTTAATTCCAGATATTTTATTGAATTCAAATTCCACCATCTGCCATGACAGGATTCGAACCCAGGCCCCCAGAACATTATCTGAGTCTTCGGATTAACAGTCCGGTGATAATACCACAAGGCCATCGCCTTCCCCACTCGCTGCTCGCAGTATTCCAATTGCAGTCGGCACCCCAGAACCTTATACAGTCTCAGCTGTGCACTCTGCTCTTATATTCTAGCCTTCTTGAAATGACTTGACTCTGCTTGATCATATCATGTATTTTTAAATGCTCAGCTAATTACATCCTTTACAATAGGCTCTATTACTTTTCCAATTATAGACATTAAGCTAACTGGTCGAAGGATACCTGTTGTTTTGTCTCCTCTTTCCAAATAAAAATGGTAAATTAGCAGTTTTCTAATCCTCTGAGACATTTCAAGAATCTAAGGATGCTTGGAAGATTTTTACCAGTGCATCCACTATTTCTGATGTTACTTCCTTTAGCATCCTAGGAATAATTCCATCAGGTCCAGGGAACTTATCAGTCTTTAGCCCCATGAGTTCCTGTAGCAACTTCTCCTGATAGATTATGCATTTATTCATTTGCTTCTTTTTGCCTCTGATTATTTAGTAATTTTGGAATTCTATTAATATTTTCTACTGTGAAGACTGAAGCAAAACATTTATTCAACTCCTCTGCTATTTCCTGGTTCCCCATTATTAATTCTCCAGCCTCATTTTCTAAGGGGCCTATGTTTACATTGACTGCTCTCTTCCTTTTTATATATTTAAAGAAGCTTACTATCTAGCTTGATATTATTTGCAAGTTTACCATCAGAATTTATCTTCTTCCTCTTTATTATCATTCCGGTCATCTTTTGTTGGGTTTTAAAACTTTCCTAGTCCTCTGATCTTTGCTACATGTTTTATTTTCAATTTGATGCTATCCTTAACTTCCCTGGTTAACCATGGTTAGCTTCTCTCCTTCCTAGAATCCTTCTTCCTCACTAGAATATGTCTTTGCTGTGATCCATGAACAATTCCCTAAATATCTGCCACTTTTCTTCAACCACCTTTGCTGATAAACCCCTTTCCCAGTCTCTCCAACCAACCAACTACATTGATGTAAGCTTAGCAAACCAAGTTGGCACGCTCGCCTTCATTGCTCAGCCCTTTGAGTGTAGGAGTTGGGAAGTGATGTTGAGGTTGTACAGGGCATTGGTGAGGCCTCTTCTGGGAGACATCTGGTTGCCTTGTTACAGGAAGGCTATTATTAAGCTTGAGAGGGTTCAGTAGAGATATACCAGCATATTGCCGAGTATGGAAGGTTTGAGTTATAAAGAAAGGCTAGATAGGCAGGGGCCTTTTCCACTGGAGTGCAGGAGTTTGAGAGGTGACCTTTTGAACTTTATAAAATAATGGGGAGTATAGATAGAGTTAATGGTCTTTTCCCTAGAATGGAGGACTTCAAGTCTAGGGGGCACATTTTTAAGGTGAGAGGGAAGAGATTTAAAAAAGACATGAGGGGCAAATTTTTTATACATATGCTGCTTTCCGTGTGGAATGAACTTCCTGAGGAAGTGATGGATGTGTGTGCAATTACAACACTTAAAAAACATTTGGATAAGTATGTGAATAGAAAAGGTTTGGAGGGAATTGGGCCAAGGGCAGGCGAGTGGGACTAGTTTAGTTTGGGATTATGTTTGGCATGGACTGGTTGGACCAAAGAGTCTGTTTTCTTGCCGCATGACTCTATGACTCTCAAACCGAAAGCTAACTTCAAGCATATTACAGTCACTATTTCCTAGGAGATCTTTATCTCTGAATCACTGATTAAACCTGCATCATTACACATCATCAGACCCAATAGAGCCTGATCCTCAATTGAATCCATATATATTATTCAAGGAAATTGTTCCAAAAAGACTCTGAATTATTCCTCATGGCTACATCTGCCAATCTGATCAACCCAACCTACATGAAGATTAAAGTTACCCATGATTAATTTACTGCCTTTGTTACACGTCCTCATTGCCTTCTGATTTATTCTCTGTGTCACCATCTACCTACTGGTAGGGGCCTATAGTCTACTTCTTACCCCTCACATTTCTTACCTCCACTGTATTGATCCTACATCTTTCAATTCAAGATCAATTCTTGTTTTTGCATTTATTCCATCCCATATCAACAATGCTACCCTCCCACACTTCCATTCATGCCCATCCTTTAGAAAAGTCACATACCTGTGAATATTTAGTTCCTAGCTTTGATCTCCTTGTAAGTGATGGTAGGAGGTGATGGGCCAGTGGTATTATCACTGGACTGTTAATCTAGCAATGCAGATAATTTTCTGGGTACCTGCGTTCAAATCCCAGAATGGAATTAAGAGTTCAAAGATGACCATGAGGCCATTGATGATAGTTAGGGGAAAAAATCCATCTGGTTCATTAATGCCCTTTAGAGAAGGAAACTGCCATTCTTACCTGGTCTGGCCTACATGTGACTCCAGACCCATAGCAATGTGCTTGACTCTAAACTGACCTCTGGCAATAATTGCTTCCCAGCCAATGACACCCACGTCCCATGAAGGAATAAAGGAAAAGAAAATATGTAAACACTGTAATGACCATAAGATCATTCCCTTAAACCTAAAAGTTAACTTGTTTTCCTGGTTTATATCAGTCAGGAAAACAACTCCATTAAAAACAATTCGATGGAATTTTTACTTACATTCATCTGAGGGTATGGATAGAACCTCAGTATAATGTCACACCCAAAAGACAGCTCAAAATGGGAATATCAATCAAGTTTAGCAGGGAAATGAGATTTGAACCCACAATGGCCCTGGCACAAAAGTAAGAGTGAACTACCCACTGAGCTACATAACAATATGCATCGATTGATAAAGGTATGAGGAGACTTCTGGCTAGTTTAATAGCTTCTTATGAATATGATAACCAGCAGAGCAGACACTTTTCAGTACATTTTTATACACATGTGACAATAAATCTAACCTAATCTAAAATTGTCGAGAACTCTCTGAAAGTCAGTACCTCCCTGAAAGTGGCAACACAAGTGGAAAAAGTAGCAAAGGAGACATATGGCACGCTTGCATCCATCGGCAGAACATCGAGCGTAGAAGTTGGCAAGTCATGTTGCAGCTGCGTAAAACTTTAGTCAGCCCACATCTGGAGTATTGTGTGCAGTTCTGATTGCCACACCATAGGAAGGGTGTGAAGGCTTTGGAGAGGGGTCAAAAGGGATTTACCAGGATGCTGCCTGAATTGGAGTGTATTAGCGAAAAAGAGAAGTTAGACACGTTTGGATTGTTTTCACTAGAGCATCAGAAGCTGAGGGGGTGACCTAACAGAAGTATCGCAAAATTATGGGACATATGGATAGAGTGGACAGTTGGAGTCTTTTTCCCAGGGTGGAAATGTCAAATACTAGGGGGCATAGGTGAGAGGGTAAATGTTTAAAGGAGATGATGAGGAAAGTTGCTGTAATTAGAGGGTGGTCAGTGCCTGGAACATGCTGCCATGGGAGTTGGTTGAAGAAGTTACAATAGCCACATTTAAGAGGCATGTAGACAGACACATGAACAGGCAGGAAATAGGGACATATGGACCATGTGCAAGAGATGGGAATAGTTTAGAATGGCATCATGGTTGGCGCAGTGTTGGTGGGCCCAAGGGCTTGTTCCTGTGCTGTACATTTCTATGTTCTATGTTCCAGGTTCCCGTGCAATCACTATCTGTATTTGTTAGCTATTCATGAAGGCTTTTTTTCTGTTTTTTTAATTTGTAATTGAATGTGTGTGCCTTTAATGCTGAACATGCACATCATGTTTTATTTCTCAACTTTCAGTGGCTACCCATCCATGGTCTGATTCTGTTTTTGTTTAGTTTACACATTGATAGTTGAATGATTTTTGTTTTCAGATCCTTGATCCTTGATCCTTGATCTGCCAGGGCACGGTGAGATCACTCAATCCTTCCCCCAGACAGGTTTAGAAGTGAGCCTTGTAAAGAGAATCTGAATAAACAAGGGGCCGAGGGATGCACGGTCACTGCAAGTTTTTTTTTGTTTATTGACAGAACCACAAAGAGAAACGGAAATCAACGTTGCCCTTTTAACCCATTTAGAACATAGAACATTACAGCGCAGTACAGGCCCTTCGGCCCTCGATGTTGCGCCGGCCTGTGAGACCAATCTGAAGCCCATCTCTACCCTCAGCTGTCTTGTGCCCGCTCACATAATCCTAGAATCATACAGTTTAGGACAGACATTTCAACCTTTTGAGTCAGCACAGTCAAGAGAAATTACTCTAAATCTACACTAGTCCCACTTTCATAGAATGTCTGCAAGGTGGAAGCAGACCATTCAGCCCATCAAATCAACACTGACCCTGCAAACAGCGTCCCACTCATTCCTGAAACCCTGCATTCCCCATGGCTAACCCATCTAGCCTGCACACTCCTGGGCAATCTGGCATGGCCAATCCATTCTAGCCCACATATCTTTGGACTGTGGGATGAAACCGGAGCATCCAGAGGAAACCCACACAGACACGGGGAGAATGTGCAAACTCCCAACAGACAGTCTCCCAAGGGTGGAATCGAACCCGGATTCCTGGTGTAGTGAGGCAGCATGCCGCTCAGCACTGGGCCCATATCATTAAATGTTATGACATTTCAAGTGCTCATCCAAATAGTTTTCAAAGGTTGTGAGGTTCCCTGCCTCAACCACTCTCTCAGGCAAGGCATTCCAGACCCCAACCATCCTCTATGTGAAAAGTTGTTCCTCAAATCCCCTTTAACCGCGAGCCTTTCACCATATAATTATGCTGCCTCATTACTAACCCTTCAACTAAGGGGAACAGCTGCTTTCTATTCACCCTGTCCGTGTCCCTCAACATCTTAAACATCTCCATCAGGTGTATCATGGTGAGATTTAAATTCAATAAAGAAAATGTGGATTTGGATAGGGAGCTGGCTGATTGGAGTTTATGTATCAATTGTTGGAAAAAACCCATCTGGGTCACCAAAGCCCTCCGGGGTAGGAAACCACCGTCCTTAGCCAGTCTGGTCTACATGTGACTCCAGATCCACAGCAATATTGTCGGCTCTTAATTGTCCTATGGACAATCTCTGTTGGCCTCACCAGTGACGCCCACATGGTGAAGTGATAGTGTCTCTACCCTTGGAACAGAAGGTCAGGGTTGAAGGTCCCATCTGCTACAGAGGTGTGTAATAACATCTCCGAACAGGTTGTTTAGAAACTTAACAAGCTGCAATTCTGACAGAGGTCTCAAAGCCAGGAGGAATTGCATGTCAATGGTCCTCCATAATGCGCAAAATACACTGGTGAATATACATCATAACTTTGACAAATGTGCCACAGGTTTATTGACAAAAGTTTGAACATTTTCCAGCAATCACAAAACATCTGCACCATTGACTACAGCCCTACCTCTTGTAGCTTCTGTGATGTCCGTTCACTTTACTCTAAGTCCACACCCAGGCTTAGCGAATCATCACCAGAAAGTTTAGACCGTTTATCAAACTCATTACCGAAACCAGAAAAATCGAACACAATGGTAAGCAGGCACGGAATTTACTGAAGTATTTGACAAGGCCCCTCATCTTCAGTGTTACAGGGATAGGGTAAGGGGGGTGGGTCTGGATGGGATGCTCTTTGGAGGGTCAGTGTGGACTCGATGGGCCGAATGGCCTTCTTCCACACTGTAGGGATTCAATAATTGTGGTATGCTACTAATGTCTTCCATTGTGGAAACTGATGCAAATTCTAATTCAGCTCTTCTGCTATTTCTTTGTTCCCCATAAAATTGCCCGTAGTGTTCAGGGAGGTGTAGGTTAGGTGGGTTGTTGGGGGGCGGTGGCGGAGGTGAGGGTGGGATGCTCTGAGGTTCGGTGTGGACTTGTTGGGCCGAAGGGCCTGTTTCCACACTGTAGGGATTCTATTCTATTCTATTCTATTCTAGTCCAATGTCCACTCTTGCCTCTCTCTTAACTTTTACATGTCTAAAATAAATCTTGGAATCTTCTTTTGTATTACTAACTCTCAGATTTTGACTTCTTCCCTCCTACTGCTTTCTTTGTTGGCCTTCTCTGGTTTTTAAAGACTTCCCAATCCTCTAGCTTCCACTAATCTTCACTGCATCGTATGTTTTTCCTTTTGCTTTTATGTTGTCTCTGACTTCCCTTGTCAGCCAGCATCATTTCATCATCCCCTGAGTATGTTTCTTCTTCCTTGAGATAAATTTCTGCTGTGCCTCCTGAATTACCCCTAGAAACCTCTACTGTTGTTGCTCCACTGTATTCTCTTCCAATCAACTCTGGCCAGCTCCTTCCTCGTGTCTTTGTATTTACTTTTACTCAGCTGTAATTTGGTACATCTGACTCTGGTTTCTTCCTCTCAAAGTGCCGGGTTAATGCTCACATGTTACAGTCATTGTCCACTAGGAGTTCTTCCGCCTTAAACTCTCCAATCAAGACTGTTTCATTACACATTCCCAAATCCAGAATTGCCTGTTCCCCAATGAGTTTTGCCACAAGCTGATCCAAAACAACATTTCATAGACATTCCATGAATTCCATTTCTTGGAATCTGCCAGCAGTCTGATTTTCCCAGTCCACCTGCATATTGAAGTCCCCCATGATTATTGGAATCGGTGCCTTTCTTGCATGCCTTTTCTAACTCCCAATTTATTTTCTTTCCCACATCCTGACTACTGCTAGAGGGCCTGTGCACAACTCCGATCAGGGTCTTTTTGCCTTTGCAATTCCTCATAGAGTCTTACATCACAGAAACAGACTCTTCGGTCCAATCAGTCCATTGCCGAACATAATCCCAAACTAAATTAGCCCCACCTGCCTGCTCCTGGCCAATATCCCTCCAAACCTTTCCTATTCATGTCCTTATCCAAATGTCTTTTAAACGTGGTAACTGTACCCACATCCTCCACTTCCTCAGGAAGTTCATTCCACACGTGAATCACCCTGTGCATGAAAATTTGCCCCTCATGTCTTCTTTAAATCCTTCTCCTCTCACCTTAAAAATGTGCCCCCTTGTGCCCAACAATATGCTGGTGATGGGGGAAGGCAGGAATATTATGCTGGGTGAGATGGTTATTTAGAGAGGTAACATAGATAGGATGGGCTGAATGACCTCCTTCTGCAGCATAACAATTCTATAAGACTGTGAAATACTTTAATTGAGACGATTCTGTGATGCTAACAGGTAAGGGGGAGGTGGGGCTGATTGGTATCATAGAAACAAAGAACAAGAGTAGGCTATCTGGCGCTTCAAGCTTGCTCTGCTCTTCAATACAATCATAACTAATCCTCCATCTCAATGCCATATTCCTGTTTTCTTTCCATACCATTGATTTCTTTAAAGTGCAAAATGTGTCTATCTCTTCTGTTGAATCTTTTCAGTGACTTGACCTCTTCAGTAGAGAATTCCACAGGTTTGCTCCCCTCCAATTAAAGAGACCTTTCTTCATCTCAGTCCTAAATGGCCTACCCTGTATCCTGAGACTGTGTCCCCTGGTTCTAGACTCCCCCACCCAGGGGAAACATCCTCTCTGCATCTAACCTGTCCAAACCTGTTAGAAGTTTATACATTTCAATCCGATCTCCTCTCACCTTTTAAACTCTAGTGAATACACACCCAGTTATACAGTCATAGAGTCATAGCGTCATAGCGTCATACAGGACAGAAACAGACTCTTTGGTCCAACTAGTCCATGCTGAACATAATTCCAAACTAAACTAGTCCCACCTGCCTGCTCCTGGCCCATATCCCTCCAAACATTTTTATCCATGTACTTTTCCACTTCCACTTCCCCTGGATGAGGGCGGCAGAGTGGTGATGCTGATTGGCTGATGTGGGGACGATCTGCATCAGTGCAGTCACTGCTTCCAGAAGGTGGTTTCCGGAGGGGCTGTTGTCAAGTGACGATGCTGCCAGTGTCTTGGATGACTACATCTGCAGGAAGTGCACCTGATTGCAGCTCCTTACAGGCTGCATGGATAGGTTGGAGCAGCAATTGGATGCACTTAGGAGCATGAGGATGGTGGAAAGCGTCATATACAGTAGTTTTAGAGATGTGGTGACACCCAAGGTGCAGGCAGATAGATAGTGACCACTAGAAGGGGCTGGCAGCCAGTGCAGGGATCCCCTGTGGTGGTCCCGCTCTCTAACAAGTATACCGTTTTGGATACTGTTGTGGGGAATGACCCATCAGGGGGAAACAGCAGCAGCAGGCAGACTGGTGGCACCACTGCTCTGTTATTAAGAAGGGAAGGACAAAGAGCAATAGTTATAGGGGACTCTGTAGTTAAGGGTACTGATAGGCGCTTCTGCGGATGTAAAAGTGACTCCAGGATGGTGTGTTGCCTCCCTGGTGCCAGGTTCCCGGATATCTCTGAACGGGCAGAAAGCTTTCCGAAGGGAGAGGTTGAACAGCCAGAGATTGTGGTACATATTGGTACTAACAACATGGGTAGCATTAGTGACGAGGTCCTGCAGCAGCAGTTCAGGGAGTTAGGTGGAAAGTTACAGAGCAGGACCTCTAAAGTTGTAATCTCGGGATTACTCCCTGTGCCACGTGCCAGTGAGGCTAGAAATAGGAGGATAGTGCAGCTTCAACAAGTGGCTAAACAGATGGAGTACGAGGGAGGGTTTCAGATATCTGGACCATTGGGATCTCGTCCTGGGCAGGTGGGACCTGTACAAGAAGGACGGGTTGCATCTAAACTGGAGGGGCACAAATATACTGGCTGGCAGGTTTGCTGGTGTCACTCAGGAGGATTTAAACCATCTTGGCAGGGGGGTGGGAATCAATGCAAAGTGAATGGACTGAAAGGGAACTAGAGATTAGGGCCAGTAAGACTCAGAGGAAGAGCAGGCAGGGCGTGGTTGCTGATCAAAGCGGGTCTGGTGGTCTGAAGTGCATCTGTTTCAATGCAAGAAGTGTAACAGGTAAGGCAGATGAACTCAGAGCTCGGATTAGTACTTGGAACCATGATGTTGTTGCTATCACAGAGACTTGGTTAAGGAAGGGACAGGATTGGCAGCTTAACGTTTCAGGATACAGATGTTTCAGGCAGAATAGAGGGGGATATAAAAGGGGTGGGGGAGTTGCACTACTTGTTAAGGAGAGTATCACAGCTGTACTGCTGGAGGACACCTTGGATGGCTCATACAGCGAGGAAATATGGATAGAGCTCAAGAACAAGAAGAGTGCAATCACAATGTTTGGGGTTTACTATAGGCCTTCCCACAGCCAGCGGGAGATGGAAGAACAGATATATAGGCAGATTTTGGCAAGATGTACAAGTAACAGGGTTGTTGTCATTGGTGGTTCTAACTTCCCATATATTAAGAACAAAAGAACAAAGAAAACTTACAGCCCAGGAACAGGCCCTTTGGCCCTCCAAGCCTGTGCCGATCCAAATCCACTGTCTAAACCTATCGCCCAATTCCTAAGGATCTGTATCCCTCTGCTCCCCACCTACTCATGCATCTGTCCAGACGCACCTTAAATGAATCTACCGTGCCTGCCTCTACTACCTCTGCTGGCAACGCGTTCCAGGCACCTACCACCCTCTGTGTAAAGTACTTTCCGCGTGTATCCCCCTTAAACTTTTCTCCTCTCACCTTGAACGCGTGACCCCTTGTTATTGAATCCCTCACCCTGGGAAAAAGCTTATCTCTATCAACCCTGTCTATACCCTTCATGATTTTGAAGACCTCAATCAGGTCCCCCCTCAATCTCCTTTTTTCTAATGAAAACAATCCTAACCTACTCGATCTCTCTTCATAGCTAGCACCTTCCATACCAGGCAACATCCTCGTAAACCTTCTCTGTACCCTCTCCAAAGCTTCCACATCCTTTTGGTAATGTGGCGACCAGAACTGTACACAGTATTCTAAATGCGGCCGAACCAAAGTCTTGTACAATTTTAACATGACCTGCCAGCTCTTATACTCGATACCCCGTCCGATGAAGGCAAGCATACCATATGCCTTCTTGACCACTCTATCCACCTGTGCAGCCACCTTCAGGGTACAATGGACCTGAACTCCCAGATCTCTCTGCTCATCAACTTTTCCCAAGGCTCTTCCGTTTACAGTATAGTTCGCTCTAGAATTAGACCTCCCAAAATGCATCACCTCACACTTGCCCGGATTGAACTCCATCTGCCACTTCACCGCCCAACTCTCCAGGCTATCTATATTCTCCTGTATTCTTTGACAATCCCCTATGCTTTCTGCTACTCCCCCAATCTTCGTGTCATCTGCAAACTTACTGATCAGACCACTTATGCCCTCTTCCAGATCATTTATGTATATCACAAACAACAGTGGCCCCAGCACTGATCCCTGTGGAACACCACTGGTCACCTTTCTCCATTTCGAGAAACTCCCTTCAACTACTACTCTCTGTCTCCTGTTGCTCAACCAGTTCTTTATCCGCCTAGCTAGAACACCCTGTACACCATGTGACTTCACTTTCTCCATTAGTTTATGATGGGGAACCTTATCAAACGCCTTACTAAAGTCCATATTTGACTGGGACTCACTTAGTGCTTGGGGCTCGGATGGGGCAGAGTTTTAAGGAGCATCCAGGAGGGCTTCTTGAAACAGTATGTAGATAGTCCAACTAGGAAAAGGACCATACTGGACCTTGTAGCGAGGAATGAACCTGGCCAGGTGGTCAATATCTCAGTAAGGGAGCAGGTCGGGAACAGTGATCACAATTCAGTAAGCTTTAAAGTACTGATGGATAAAGATCGGTGTAGTTGTCGGGTGAAGGTGCTAAATTGGAGGAAGGCTAATTACATCAGTATTCGGCAGGAATTGAAGAATGTGGATTGGAGGCAGATGTTTGAGGGCAAATCAACCTATGGTATGTGGGAGGTTTTCAATTATAAGTTGCTGGGAACCCAGGACCGGCACGTTCCTGTAAGGATGAAGGATAAGTATGGCAAATTTAGGGAACCCTGTTTAATGAGAGATATTGTGAGCCGAATCAAAAAGAAAAAGGAAGCATTTAGCAAGGCTAGGAGGCTGGGAACACACGAAGCAAGGGTGGAGTACAAGGAAAGTCGAAAGAAACTTAAGCAAGGAGTCAGGAGGGCTAAAAGGGGTCATGAAAAGTCATTGGCCAACAGGATTAAGGCAAATCCCAAGGCTTTTTATACATATAGAAAGAACAAAGGGGTCGTCAGGCAGAGGGTTGGCCCCCTCAAGGCAGGGAAGTGTATTCAAGTGTGGAGCCAGAGGAAATGGGCGAGGTATTAAATAAATATTTTGCGTCAGTATTCACCATAGAGAAGGACTCGGTGGATGATGAGTCTGGGGAAGGATGTGTAGATAGTTTGGGTCATGTTGAGATCAAAAAGGAGAAGGTATTGGGGTCTTGAAAAACATTAAGGTAGACAAGCCCCCAGACCCTGATGGGATATACCCCAAAATACTGAGAGAGGAAAGGGAGGAAATTGCTGGGGCCTTGAGAGAAATCTTTGTATCCTCACTGGCTCCAGGGGAGGTCCCAGAGGATTGGAGAATAGCCAATGTTGTTCCTTTGTTTAAGAAGGGTGTCAGGGATAATCCAGCTAATTACAGGCTGATGAGCCTTACGTTAGTGGTAGGGAAATTATTGAAGAGGATTCTTTGAGACAGATTTACTCCCACCTGGAAATCACTGGGCATATTAGCGAGACGCAACATGGTTTTATGAAGGGGACGTCATATCTCACTAACTTGGTTGAGTTTTTTGAGGAAGTTATGAAGATGATCGATGAGGGTAGGGTAGTGGATGTTGTCTACATGGACTTCAGTAAGATCTTTGACAAGGTCACTCATGGCAGGCTGATACAAGAGGTAAAGTCACACGGGGTCAGAGGTGAGCTTCCAAGATGGATAAAAAAACTGGCTCAGTCAATGAAGACAGAGGAAGGGTGCATTTCTGAATGGAGGGCTGTGACTAGGATCAGTGTTGGGACCTTTACTGTTTGTAATATACATAACTGATTTGGAGGAAAATGTGCTGGTCTGATTAATAAGTTTGCCAATGGCACAAAGATTGGTGGAATTGCAGATACCAGTGAGGATCATCAAAGGATATCAGTGGATATAGATCAGTTGGTGACTTGGGCAGTGAGATGGCAGATGGAGTTTAATCCAGAAAAATGTGAGGTAATGCATTTTGGAAGGTCTCATCCAGTTGGAAAATATGCGGTAAATGGCCAAACTCTTACAAGTACTGATAGGCAGAAGAATCTGGGTGTACAGGTACACAGGGTCACTGAAAGTGGCAACACAGTTGGAGAAGGTAGTCAAGGCATACGGAGGTTGGCCTTCATCGGCCAGGGCATTGAGTTTAAAAATTGGCAGGTAATGTTGCAGCTTTATGGAACCTTAGTTAGGCTGCATTTGGAATATTGTGTTCAGTTCTGGTCGCCACACTGCCAGAAGGTTGTGGTAGCTTGGGAGAGGGTGCAGAAAAGATTTACCAGGATGTTGCCTGGTATGGAGGGCATTAGCAATGAGGAGAGGTTGGAGAAACTTAGGTTGCTCTCACTGGAACGACAAAGGTTGAGGGGGGCGACCTGATAGAGGCCGACAAGATTATGAAGGATATGAAGTCAGAAGCTTTTTTCCCAGGGTGGAAGAGTCAGTTACCAGGGGACATAGGTTTAAGGTGCGAGGGGCAAGGTTTAAAGGTGATGTACGAGGCAAGTTTTTTACACAGGGGGTGGCGGGTGCCCTGAACTCGCTGCCAGGGGAGGTAGTGGAAGCAGATACAATGGTGACTTTTAAACGTTGTCTTGACAAATACATGAATAGGATGAGAATAGGGGGATATAGTCCCTGGAAGAGTAGAGGGTTTTAGTTGTGACAGGCAGCATGTCGGTGCAGGCTTGGAGGGCCGAAGGGCCTGTTCCTGTCCTGTAATTTTCTTTGTTCTTTGTTCTTTTGTTCATTCCATACATGAACCACTCTCTGTGTAAAAAAATTTGCTCCTCATGTCTTTTTTAAATCTCTTCTCTCTCCCCTTAAAAATATGCCCCCTGGTCTTGAAGTCCCCCATCCTAGGGAACATACACCTGCCATTCACGTTAGCCATACCCCTCATGATTTTATAAACTTCTATAACGTCACCTCTTAACCTCCTACGTTCCAGTGGAAAATGTCCCTGCTTATCCAAATTCTCCTTCTAAACTCAAACCAATCACTTTTCATAGGACGGTCCTGCTATTCCTGGTACCAGCCTAGTGAGTCTCTGCTGCACTCTCTCTGTGGTAATTATCTTTCAAAGAGCTGCTCAGACACAGCGGGCCGAATGGCCTCCTGCTGCACTGCATCGTCCTATTGTTTTACTTCATTTGCCGAACAACTGATGCAGGACTACCTGCATCCCGATAATTTTTAAGAAGAAAACAATTAAGTGTGACACCACTTGATTTTAGGGAGGGTCTCAACGGAGGAGAGAGATAAGGAGCTGGTGAGATTTGTGGAGTGAGTTCCAGGACTTAGCATCCAGGCAATTGAAGGTACAGCCACCAACAGTGGATCAATTAAAAGTAGACATTCCCAAGTGGCTGGTATTTGATGAATCCGGGAATACTGTGGAGCTGGAGGAGATGTCAGAGATTGAGAGGCACTGAGCCCAGAGAGAGATTTGAAAACACAAATCAGAATTTTATAATCAGGTAACTGGTTGATCAGGAGCAAGTATAGGTCAGTGAGCACAGCATTGATAAAGATATGGGACTTGGTTGGAGTTCATACATATACATCAATGTTATGTGTGACCACCACCATATAGAGGGTTGAATGTGGGGCATCAGCTGATTTGATTTGATTTATTATTGTCCCATGTACCTCGGTACAATGAAAGGTTTTGTTCTGCGTGCAGTGCAGGTAGATCATACCACACAAAATGCATTAGGGTAATAGAAAAAGGTGAGGAATACCACGTTACAGCTGCAAAGAATGTGCATAAAAAAAATCAACATTAAATTTAAAATTCGGGGAATTAAATTTAAGCGGGGAAGAAGCTGTTCTTGAATCTGTTGGTACGTGTGTTTAAGCTTTTGTATCTTCTAACTGACAGAAGAGGTTGGAAGAGCCCGTAACTGGAGTGGGAAGGGTCTTTGATGATGTTGGCTGCTTTCCCGAGGCAGAGGGAAGTATAGATGGAATCAATGGATGGAAGGATGTGTGATGGACTGGGCTGTATTCACAACTCTCTGTAGTTTCTTATGGTCTTGGGCAGAGCAGTTGCTGTACCAAACCGTGTTACATCCAGACAGAATGCTTTCCATCAGGGATAGTAGGAACTGCCGATGCTGGAGAATCTGAGATAACAAGGTGTAGAGTTGGATGAACACAGCAGGTCAAGCAGCATCAGAGGAGCAGGAAACTGACGTTTTGGGTCTGGACCCTTCTTCAGAAACATGAAGACCCAAAACATCAGCCTTCCTGCTCCTCTGATGCTGCTTGACCTGCTGTGTTCATCCAGCTCTACACCTTGTTATCTCAGAATGCTTTCTGTGGTGCATTTATAAAAATTGGTAAGAGTCTTTATGGACATCTCAGCTGGGGTGTGTTGGATTAGTCAAGAGAGATTAATTTGTGAAAGTATGATCTTTTTGAGCGCTACTCCTTGAATAATTCTGCCTGCCTCAATACTGTTCGATCTGGGCAGAGTAAAACACACTGTTCAATTAACAGTGGGGGTGGCATTGCACTATGCAGCTGTTACCACTAGGGGTCAGGTGACATCCATCCGAAGCTGATGGTTCCCTGCATTTTTAAAGAGTCATAGAGAATGATAGAGCCATAGAGCATGGAAAGAGGCCCTTCGGCCCATCATCTCCACACTTGTCATCATGCAGCAATCCATTCTAATCCCATTTTCCAGCCCCTGGCCCATAGCCTTTGGCCCATGGCATTTCAAGTGCTCAGCTAAATATAGCTGTCCTTAATTAGACTTCGATCCCAGAATCACAGAAGTGTTACGACTCAGAAGGAAGCCATTTGGCTCATCGTACCTGCACTGGTTCTATTATCTACTGCCAATCTTCTTCCATTTCCCCATCTCCCTGCATGCCATTTCTAAGCAAATACTCATCCTATGCCCCTCTAGAATGCCTCAATTGACCCTGTCCCCACTGCATTTCCAGGTAGTACATTCCAGACCCTAACTACTCGCAGTGGAAAAACATTTTTTTTCACATGGTCCTTGTTTTGTTTGCACATCACTTTAAATCTGTCTCCTCTCTTTCTCATCCTTATCACAAGTAGGAACAGCTTCTTTTTTTTATTTATCCAATCACAGGATGTGGGCATCGTTGACTGGCCAGTGTTCATTCCCTGTCCCTAGATGCCCTTGAGAAGGTAGTGGTGAGCTGCCTACAGTCCATGTGCTGTAGGTAGACCCACAATGTCCCTTAGGGACAGAATTGAAGGATTTTTGAACCAATAACACTGAAGGAACGGCGATATATTTCCAAGTCAGGATGGTAACAGACTTGGCGAGGAAGGTGGTGTTCCCATGTATCTGCTGCCCTTGTCCTTCTTGATAGAAGTGCTCGTGGGTTTGGAAGGTGCTGTCTGAGGATCTGTGGTGAATTCCTGCAGGGCATCTTGTAGATAGTACACGCTGCTGCTCCTGAGCGTCAGTGGTGGAGGAACTGGATGCTTGTGGAGCTATCCAGCCTGCTCATGATTTTGAAAACCACTAAGTGGTTTCAACTTTTGGGACTCGTTGCTTTTTATTAACATTTTTATGTTTAACTGATTGAGGTTTGATGAACCATGTGCTAAGTACAGTTACAGGTTCCACAACCAAGACACTCTGTGGATTTGGTAGTATGATGGTTTTAATACAGGAAAAATACGCCAAAGGTATAATCAATTGACCAAGGGGACATGATGGTGTAATGGTAATGTTGCTGGCTTGATGAATCCAGAACCTTTGCTGGAGGTTTGGATTCAAAATCCACCATAGCAGACGGTGGAATTTGAATCCATTAAAGCCCAAGGGTTAAAATGTTAAACCCAATATAACGTCCGTTGTTAACAAGGTGTAGAGCTGGATGAACACAGCAGGCCAAGCAGCATCAGAGGAGCAGGAAGGCTGACGTTTCGGGCCTAGACCCTTCTTCAGATTTTTCTGAAGAA
>JAHRHZ010000264.1:59379878-59409543 GCA_024137785.1 Ginglymostoma cirratum | reverse complement strand
GAAGGGTCTAGGCCCGAAACGTCAGCCTTCCTGCTCCTCTGATGCTGCTTGGCCTGCTGTGTTCATCCAGCTCTACACCTTGTTATCTCAGATTCTCCAGCATCTGCAGTTCCTACTATCTCTATAACCTCTGTTGATTGCAGTAAAGACCCATCTGGTTAATGGTAATGCCCTGTTGCAAAGCAAAGAGTGCAGGTTCATTGTTCCTTGAAAGTGGAGCCACATGTAGAAAGATAGTGAAGAAGGCACTTGGTACACTTGCTTTTATTGGTCAGTGCATTGAGTATAGGAGTTGGGATGTGATGTTGCGGCTGTACAGGACATTGTTCAGGTCACTTTTGGAATACTGTGATCAATTCTTGTCTCCCTGCTACAGAAAGATGTTGTTAAACTTGAAAGGGTTCAGAAAAGATTTACAAGGATTTTGCTGAGATTGGAGGGTTTGAGCTATAGGGAGAGGCTGAATAGTCTCGGGCAATTTTCCCCGGAGCGTCAGAGGCTGAAGGGTGACCTTATAGAGGTTTATAAAATCATGAGGGGCATGGATGGGGTGAATAGTCAAGGTCTTTACCTAGGATAGGGAAACTGAGGGCATGGATTTAAGGTGAGAGGGGAAAGATTTAAAAGGGACATGAGGAGCAATGTTTTCAAGCAGAGGGTGGTGCGTGTATGGAATGAGCTGCTGGAGGAAGCTGTGGAGGCTGGTACAATTACAACATTTAAAAGGGACCTGGATGGGTTTATGAATAAGAAGGGTTTAGAGGGATATGGGCCAAATGCTGGCAAATGGGACCAGATTTATTTAGGACATCTGGTAGGCATGGACAAGTGGACCAAATGGTCTGTTTCCGTGCTGAACAACTCAATGACTCTAAGACCCCGTGGTTCACTAATGCCCTTTGGGGAAAGAAATCTGCCCTCTTTACCCAGTCTGGTTGACCTGTGACTCCAGTCCTATAGCCCTGTGGTTGACTGCTAGCTGTCCTCTGGATTTTAGGGATGGGCAATGAATGAATGAATCAGAAAGTAATTAGCAAGGAATTAATACCCCACCAACACAGTTCAAGAATTAGAATTCAGTTTCAAAACCTATGCAAGAGTATTTGTAAATAAAATGACAAGAAAGAGAAGGTGGGAAGTGATATTCCATAAGGGGTAATGCTGGGGCCACGGTTGCACATCATTTACGAAAAACAAATTGAATCCACAGGCAACACCAAATTGACTGGGGTTGGCGATGGCTGCGTGGTATTACCGCTTGGACTATTAACCCTGAGACTCAGGGAATGCTCTTGAGACCTGCCGTTGCATCCCGCCAAGGTGGAATTTGAAATTAATCAAAAAATTTGATATTAAGTGTCCAATGATGACCATGAAATGATTGTTAATTGTCAGCAAAAACCCATCTGGTCTACTAATGTCCTTCAGGGTAGGAAACTGCTATCCTTCCTGGTCAGGTCTACATGCGCCCCCAGGCCCACAGCAAAGTGACCCACCCTTAACTGCTCACTAGCCAATTAGGGATTGGCAATAAATGCTGGCTGAGGCAGAGTTGACAAATGTAGAACAAGTGAAAAAAAAAATTGTAAAATCTCGGTTACCAGATCTTTTTCCAGTCTCACCCTTGCCTTCCAGAGATATCTCATCTATCTATTCCCGGATTTCCCCACACTCCATCCAATCCTTTCTAAACATTCTCAAAGTCGACTTTTGAAAGTTTCTATTGAATTTGTGTACACCAGCCTCTGAGGGAACACATTCCGGATCACAACTGACTGATTAAACTCTTCTCTCGTCCTCTCTCCCTTTAGTTCTTTGGCCATTTATTATGTTGTTTGGTTACCAAACCTCGTGCCAGTGGAACCAGTTTGCCTGGAAGACCTTTAGAATTTTGATCACCTCCCTTAAATATTGCCAGAAAGGTATTACCTCGTTGCACTAATTAGGACAAATGTAAGAATGCCAAGATTCTAAATGACCAGAACAATTTGTACAGAAGGAGGCAAGAATATTGATTCCTTTGACATGTTATCTGTGATTCAGCTAGTGATTAATGCAATGGCTAATACTTTAGGCTCCTCAAGCTCTAGGGAAATTTTAAAAGAATGCAGGGCTCAAACCTGTCCCTTTTGTTTTCAGAGAACAGGTTCCTATGTACTCCACCAAATGCAAATGAGCCACATTCTGGACTTGGAATATCTATCAGAATACAATGGCTAACAAACCTCCCCTTGATATTCTTTTCTTTCAGTAGAACAATACACAACTTCTTCAGTCTTGTCTCTGGTACCATCTTAGCAAATCACTTCTGCACTCTATCAAATGCATTCCCATCTTTCCCAAAAGAGGCCATCCAGAATTGGCTGTAACACTTGAAATCAGTAGAGGATGGTCCATAATGTTTCCCAGTTGAGGATGTCGAAGGCCTTTCATAGAAACAGGCCCTTCAGTCCTCCAAGTCCACACTGACCCTCAGCGCATCCCACCCAGACCCATCCCTCTATAACTCACCTAATCTACACATCCCTGAACACTATGGGTAATTTAGCACACCCTATCCACCTAGCCTGCACATCTTTGGACTGTGAGGGGAAACCGGGGCACCAGGAGGAAACCAATGCAGACACGGGGAGAATGTGCAAACTCCACGCAGGCAGTCACCTGAGGGTGGATTCGAACCCAGGTCCCTGGCGCTGTGAGGCAGCAGTGTTAACCATTGTACCACCATGAGGTTGTAAGGTTGAAGTAGGTCAGCCGCTTGAGGAACAGGGTGTTCAAGGACAACATCATCAGATCTGACACCAGCCTCACGGTTTACAGAGCTGTGGTGGTTCCTGCCCTCCTATATGGCTCTGAGACATGGACTGTCGACAGCAGATACCTCAAGGGTCTGGACCTGTACCACCAACGTGGCCTGTGCAAGACCCTGCAAATCCACTTGGAAGAAAGATGCACCAACACCAGCATCCTCAACCAGGCCAGCATCCCCAGCTTTGAGGCACTAGCCACCATAGATTTGCTGCGATGGGCTGGACACATCATCTGAATGACCGACGTGAGGCTCCCCGAGCAGGTGCTCTACTCCCAGCTCCAAAATGGCAGGCGAGCCCCAGAGGGACAGAGGAAATGCTTCAGTGATATCCTCAAGGCCTCACTGACAAAGTGCGGCATTCCCCCAGGCACCTGGGAATTACCAGCCCAAGACTCTCCAAAATGGAGGAGGAGTATCTGGGAAGGCGTTGAGCACGTCGAGACTTGCTGTCGGGAAAAAGCGGAAGCCGGGCGAAAACAGCATAAGGACCACACTGCCACACCAATGCCCCACCCACCCTTTCCCATGCCCACCTTCTGCCCCAACTAACTATGGACTTACCCTGAGAGTGGAAGAGAGTCATATTTATCTGCGAGGGACCACCAATGATGATGTTGATGATGATGAACGGTCCAGCTGGGACCCAACCAGAAATGTATTAAGTTTTAACATAACTTTTCCAGTGGGATGAGACAACATGAATAAATATATAATAACTCTGAGCCATAAAAAAAAGGAAAAGAAAGACATAACTGCAGCTCCACATGGCTAGATTCAATGCTCCCTGATACTTACACGAATTGGAAAGTAGTCCCGAAAGTAGTTCCACAACCTCAGGCTCTGGAGGAAGTGAAAGTTCCGGCCTCCTTGGTAAGGCGTGTTGCGGTCCCAAAACCACCATGTCGCGTACAGCACGGACACAAACCAGAAACGGGTGAAGAGGAGGCCGACAAACAGGGCAATGCAGCACTGAGCTGTGGAGTGAGGAAAGAAGCCCTGACAGTAACACACCGGCAAAACACTCCCTGAAATCAACCGCAGGTGCTAGTAAATTACAAAAGATGCAGGCCGTGGGCGGGCGGTAAGGTTTTTCGAGACGTGATGGTAGTGACAGTACTGGGAGAGAACCTTTCGCAACGTGGAGCTTGTGTGGCTCAATGGGTCCCTTTCACTAAGTCAGAAGCCCAACCTCAAGGGTTTGTTGGCCACATCACCTGAGCCTGAAGGAAGCTACATGTGATCAATATCTTAACTATTGTTTTGAGTGCAATTTAAGGAACACTTACAATATGGTTCAAAGATCTGCCTTATTTCATTCAAGGGCTGTGTCATTGCCTGGACCAGCGTTAATTGCTCATCCCTGGTTGCACCAGGTGGTAGTGAGCTGCCTTCTTGACCCACAATGCCCTTAGGGATGGAATTCCAGGATTTTGACCCAGTGACACTGAAGGAATGGTGATACATTTCAGGATGGTGAGTGACTTAGAGTCATAGAGTATTACGGTATGGAAACAGACCCTTTGGTCCAACCAGTGCATGCTGAACATAATGCCGAACTAAACTAGTCCCACCTGCCTGCTTTTGCACCATACCCCTCCAAATCTTTCCTAGTCATGAACTTATCCAAAAGTCTTTTAAAAGTTGTAACTGTACTTGCATTCACCACGTCATCTCAAAATTCATTCCACACATGAACCACTCTCTGTGTGAAAAAGTTACCACTTATGTCCTTTTTAAATCTGTCTCCTCTGACCTTAAAAATATGTCCCCTAGTCTTGAAATATGCCACCCTATGCAAAAGACACCTGCCTTTCACCTTATCTATACCACTCATGATTTTAAAAACCTCTATAAGGTCACCCCTCAACCTCCTACGTTCTAGTGAAAAAAGTCCCAGCCTATCCAGCCACATAACTGAAACCATCCATCCCAATAACGTCCTGGTAAGTCTTTTCTGAACCTTCTCCAGCTTAATAATATCCTTTCTATAACAAGGTGACGAGAACTAGACATAGTACTTGAGAAGAGTCCTCATCAATGTCCTGTACAACCTCAACATGACTTCCCATCTCCTCTACTCAAAGATCTGAGCAGTGAGGGCTAGCGTGCTAATACCTTCTTAACCCCTCTATCTGCACGTGATGCAAACTTCAAAGAATTTGGAAGTGGTGGTGTTCCCATGTATCTGCTGCCCTTGTCCTTCTCGATGGACATGGTCATGTGTTTGGAAAGTGCTGTCTGAGGAGCCTTGGTGAATTTCTGCAGTGTATCTTGTAGATAGTACACACTGCTACTATTGAGTGTCGGTGGTGGAGGGAGTGGATGTTTGTGGATCTGGTGCCAATCAAGCGGCTGCTTTGTCCTGGGTGGTGTCAAGCTTCTTGAGTGTTGTTGGGGCTGCACTCATCCAGGCACGTGGGAAGTATTTCATCACAGCAGGCCAAGCAGCATCATAGGAGCAGATTTTTCTGATGAAGGATCTAGGCCCAAAACGTCAAGCTTTCCTGCTCCTATGATGCTGCTTTGCCTGCCGTGTTCATCCAGCTCCACACTTTGTTATCTCGGATTCTCCAGCATCTGCAGTACCTTTTATCTCTGATAGTATTTGATCACACTCCTGACTTGTGCCCTGTTGATGGTGGACAGGTTTTGGGGAGTCAGGAGGTGAGTTATTTGCCACAATATTCCTAGCCTCTGACTAGCTCTTGTGGCTACTATGTTTACATGGTGAGTCCAGTTGAGTTTCTGATCAATGGTAAACCCCAAGATGTTGATAGTGATGGTAACACCGTTGAATGCCAAGTGGCAGTGGTTAGATTGTCTCTTACTGGCGATGGTCATAGCCTGGCATTTGTGTGGTGTGAATGTCACTTGCCACTTGTCAGCCTAAGCCTGGATATTGTCCAGATCTTGTTGCATTTGAACATGAACTGCTTCAGTATCTGAGGAGTCACGAATGGCGCTGAACATTGTGCAATCATTGGCGAACATCCCCATTTCTGACCTTATGATGGAGGGAAGGTCATTGATGAAGCAGCTGAAGATGGTTGGGCCTAGGACACTACCCTGAGGAACTCCTGCAGAGATGTCCTGGAACTGACGTCCAACATCCACAACCATCTTCCTATGTCCCGGGTATGACTCCAGCCAGCAGAGAGTCTGCCCATGATACCCACTGATTCAAGTTTACAAGGGCTTCTTGATGCCACACTGAGTCCAATGCAGCCTTCATGTCAAGGTCTGCCACTCTCTCTTCAGCTCTGGATTTCAGCTCTTTCGTCCACATTTGAACCTAGGCTGTAATGAGGTCCTGAGCTGAGTGGCCCTGGTGGAACCCAAACTGGGTGTCATTGAGAAGGCTATTGCTGAGCAGATGCTGCTTGATAGCACTGTTGATGACAAATTCCATTGTTTTCCTGATGGACCAGTGCCTCCAACCATTTGTTGATATCTCATGGAGTGAACCAAATTGATTGAAGACTGGCATCTGTAAAATTGGAGACCACTGAAGGAGGCCAAAGATGGATCGTCCTCTTGGCACCTCTGGCTGATGATGATTGTACATTATTCAGCCATGTGGGTACCCCAACAATGCCCTTAGGGAGAGACCTCTGGAATCCAGTGACACTTAAGAAACAGTCATATATTTCCAAGTCAGGATGGTGAGTGGCTTGGAGGGAACTTGTAGGTGGTGGCGTTCCCATACGTCTGCTGCCCTTTTCCTTCTATGAGGAAGTGGTCATTGATTTGTAAGGTGTTGTCTAAGGAGGCTTGTTGAAATTCTGCAGTGAGTCTTTGGAGGCAGTGCACATAGCTGCTACTGAGCATCAGTGGTGGAGGGACTGGATATTTCTCCCTAGAATGTTACTGCGCAGAAAGAGGTCTTTCTGCCCACAAAGTCCACGTCAGTCTCAAGCTCCTATCTACACTAATCCCAGCACTGACCCGATAGCCTCATATACTCTGACATTTCAAGTGATCATCTAAATAGTTCTTAAATGATAGTGTAGTTCCCAGGCAGTGAGTTCCTGATACTTTAACCTCTGGGTCAAATAACACTTCCTCAAATCGTCTCCAAATCGTCCTGTCCGTTACTTTAAATCTGTGGGCCTTAGTTATTGACTCCTCTACTAAGGTTAAGCATTTCTCTGTATTTACCCAGTCTATGTCAAATATAGCTTAGTAAACACTCCCATAAATTGACTTGGGACTTTTTTTCAGGGGCTGTTTGAATGCAAGTTGTTGTTGGGCCGATGGGACAAGCAGCATCAAGGGTCATGGAGCAGAGGGGGATAAATGTGCTTGAGGCACAGATCGACCTTTCGTTTAGTTTAGTATTTGGACAGGTTTGAAGGCCTGAATGACCTCCCCATTCAGTCACATAGCACAGAAACAGACCCCTCGGTCCAACCATGTTCCTAAACTAAACTAGTCCCACCTGCCTGCTCCTGGCCCATATCCTCCCACAACCTTTCCTATTCATTTACTTATTCCAATGTCTTTTAAACATTGTAATTGTACCCACATCCACCATTTCCTCAGGAAGTTCATTCCACATGCGAACCACCCACTGCATTAAAAAAATTGCCCCTCATGTCTTTTTTAATCTCTCCCCTCTCACCTTAAAAATGTGCCTCCTAATCTTGGAATCCCCCCATCCTAGGGAAAAGACAACTACTATTAACTGTATCCATATCCCTCATTATTTTATAAACTTCTGTCAGGTCACCTCTCAACCTCCTACGCTCCAGTGAAAAAAGTCCCAGCTTATCCATCGTTGCTTTATAACTCAAACCTTCCACACCCGGCATCATCTTGATAAATTTCACCTGAACTCTAACCAGCTGGACAACATGCTTCCTATAACTGGGCAACCAGAACTGGACGCAGTATTCCAGAAGAGGCCTCGCTAATGTCCTATTGAAGTCTCCTATGGTACATGAGCTTAAAGCAGACCCTTGTCTCCAGTGTATCTAGACATTCAAACACAGCTGTTTGTGGGAGCTTGCTGTGCACAAGTTTAATGCCATGTGTATTTGAATTACAGCTATGAATATACTTCAAAAAGCTGGCTTCTTTGGATTGTACTGAGGATGTGAAAGGTGCCATATAAATGCACATAGAACTGTCCAAAAAGCTATGGCACAGAAAACGACCATTCAGCCCAGTCGTGTATGTACTGGCTGAATATACTAGCCACCCATCGTAATCCCACTTTCCAGCCCCATTCTGTAGTCTTGCAGGTTCCAGCGTTCAGGTACAGATCCATATTTCTTTTAAATGAGTTCAGGGTTTCCCCTTCAACCCTCAGACCAGGCAGTGAATTCCAGACACCCACTGCCTTCTGGATGAAAATAGTTTTCCTCACATCCCCAAATCCATAAGACCATAAGAGCAGAAGTTGGCCATTCAGCCCATTGAGTTCCTCTGCCTTTCAATGAGAACACGGCCCTTCTGAAATCAACTCCACTTTCCAGACCTCCCCCTTACTGTGGACGAATGGTCAGTCCTCAGTAAAGGGCTCACCTTCGTCCCCCTCCACCCACATATCAACGAATACCGCTCACGCTTGGATATTGAGCAGTTTTTCCGCCGCCTCCGCCTCCACGCTTACTTCTCCAACCGCGAATCTAACCCTCCCCCTACTGACCCCTTCTCCCACCTCCAACACAAGCCCTCCTCCTGGACACCACCCCAAGGCCTCCTACCCTCCCTCGACCTCTTCATCTCCAACTGCCGTCGAGACATCAATCGCCTCAACCTCTCTACCCCGCTCAAACACTCCAACCTCTCCACCGCAGAACGTGCAGCCCTCCGCTCCCTCCGCTCCAATCCCAACCTCACCATAAAACCCGCGGACAAGGGAGGCGCAGTTGTAGTATGGCGCACTGACCTCTACATTGCTGAGGCCAGGCGCCAACTCTCTGACACCTCCTCCTACCGCCCCCTGGATCATGACCCACCCCTGAGCACCAAACCATCATCTCCCAAACCGTCCACAACCTCATCACCTCAGGTGACCTCCC
Source organism: Ginglymostoma cirratum (assembly GCA_024137785.1). Taxonomy (NCBI): domain Eukaryota; kingdom Metazoa; phylum Chordata; class Chondrichthyes; order Orectolobiformes; family Ginglymostomatidae; genus Ginglymostoma; species Ginglymostoma cirratum. Next base: position 59,400,705 of record JAHRHZ010000264.1, on the reverse strand, counting down.
ACCCACTGCCTCCAACCTCATCGTTCCCCAACCCCGCACCACCCGCTTCTATCTCCTTCCCAAAATCCACAAACCTGAATGCCCTGGTCGACCCATTGTCTCCGCCTGCGCCTGCCCCACCGAACTCATCTCCACCTACCTAGACTCCATTTTCACCCCCTTGGTCCAGGAACTCCCTACCTACGTCCGTGATACCACCCATGCCCTCCACCTCCTCCAGAACTTCCAATTCCCCGGTCCCCAACAGCTCATTTTTACTATGGACGTCCAGTCCCTATATACCTGTATTCCCCATGCAGATGGCCTAAAGGCCCTCCGCTTCTTCCTGTCCCGCAGAACTGACAAATCCCCCTCCACCGAACACCCTCATCCGCTTAGCCGAACTCGTCCTCACCCTCAACAACCTCTCTTTCAATTCCTCCCACTTCCTACAGACAAGGGGGGTGGCCATGGGTACCCGCATGGGCCCAAGCTATGCCTGCCTCTTTGTAGGTTACGTGGAACAATCCCCTTTCCGTACCTACACTGGCCCTAAACCCTACCTCTTCCTCCGTTACATTGATGACTGCATCGGCGCTGCCTCGTGCTCCCACGAGGAGCTCGAACAGTTCATCCACTTCACCAACACCTTCCACCCCAACCTGAAGTTCACCTGGACCATCTCCAACACTTCTCTCTCCTTCCTGGACCTCTCTGTCTCCATCTCGGGTAACCACCTAAAAACAGATGTCCATTTCAGCTACCTGGAATACACCTCCTCCCACCCACCTTCCTGCAAAAATGCCATCCCCTATTCCCAATTCCTTCGCCTCTGACGCATCTGCTCCCAGGATGAGACATTCCAATCCCGTACATCTCAGATGTCCTCATTCTTCAAGGACCGCAACTTCCCCCCCACAGTGGTCGAGAACGCCCTCGACCATGTCTCCCGCATTTCCCGTAACACATCCCTCACGCCCCGTCCCCGCAATAATAACCAAAAAAGAATCCCGTCGTCCTCACGTACCACCCCACCAACCTTCGGATCCAACGCATCATCCTCCGACACTTCCGCCATCTGCAATCCGACCCCACCACCAAAGACATTTTTCCCTCCCCACCCTTGTCTGTTTTCCGGAGGGACCTCTCCCTCCGTGACTCCCTTGTCCGCTCCACACTCCCCTCCAGCCACACCACACCCGGCACTTTTCCCTGCAAGCGCAGGAAGTGCTACACCTGCCCCCACACCTTCTCCCTCACCCCAATCCCAGGCCCCAAGAAGACTTTCCACATCAGGCAGATGTTCACCTGCACATCTGCCAATGTGGTACACTGCATGCGCTGTACCCGTTGTGGCTTCCTCTACATTGGTGGAAACCAAGCGGAGGCTTAGGGACCGCTTTGCAGAACACCTGCGCTCAGTTCGCAACAAACAACTGCACCTCCCAGTCGCGAACCATTTCAACTCCCCCTCCCATTCCTCAGATGACATGTCCATCCTGGGCCTCCTGCAATGCCACAGTGATGCCACCCGAAGGCTGCAGGAACAACAAATCATATTCAGCTTGGGAACCCTACAGCCCAATGGCATCAATGTGGATTTCACAAGCTTCAAAATCTCCCCTCCCCCAACCGCATCCCAAAACCAGCCCAGCTCATCCCCACCTCCCTAACCTGTCCTTCCTCTCACCTATCCCCTCCTCCCACTTCAAGCCCCACCCCCATCTCCTATCTACTAACATCATTCCGCCCCCTTGACCTGTCCATCCTCCCTGGACTGACCTATCTCCTCCCTACCCCCCCCACCTACACTCACTTTTACTGGTTCCATCCCCGCCTCTTTGACTTGTCTGCCTCCTCTCCACCTATCCTCTCCTCTATCCATCCTCTATCCGCCTCCCCCTCTCTCCCTATTTATTTCAGAACCCTCTTCCCCTCCCCCATTTTTGATGAAGGGTCTAGGCCCGAAACGTCAAGTTTTCCTGCTCCTATGATGCTGCTTGGCCTGCTGTGTTCATCCAGCCCCACGCTTGTTATCTCCACTTTCCTGCTGTTTCCCCACAACCTTTGATCCCCTGACTGATTGAAAATCTGTCTTTCTCAGCCTTAATGACACAGCCCTCTGTGGGAAAGAATTCCACAGATTTACTCCCCTTCGAGAGAAGACATTCCTTCCACCAATCACCTGAAATCTGTGCTCCCTGATAGTTGACATTTCTTCTGGGGGCAAACAGGTCACATTTTTCTCAAATCTTAACACAAGCTTTTGACAATTCGTTAGCTATCAGCTGACTGCAAAAATTCCAAACAGAAGCCATAGCTTTGAGCAGCTTTGGGAAGACCAGTGACTCACCTGTAAATGGGATTACAGGAAGGTGAGGAAGAAGGGTCTAGGCCCGAAACGTCAGCCTTCCTGCTCCTCTGACGCTGCCTGGCCTGCTGTGTTCATCCAGTTCTACACCTTGTTATCTCTCTAATTACAGGAAGGTGAAAGTGCTTTGAGCGTGTTATCAGTAAGGCTTGGTTATTTAAGAAACCAGGGTTTGTTTGCAAATCTTACAAATGCCGCACCTAAGGATGCATTCACACTGTTAATTCAGTGTGTACCTGGAGTGGATTTTATGTTTTGAGTCTGCAACAACTCAGGATCAGTGGTGGACAGATCAGGAGGTTCCAGACACTAAGTGTGTAGTTAACATGAAGCTGAAGAGGGAAGGCAGGAAGAGGATTGCGGAAGTCAAAACTCACTTACCAAGGGCGAGGAAGGAGAACAGCCACTGGAGGACAACTGCTGTCTGCACTCGGCGATACAATGGCAACCTCAATGGGGCAAAATTGATGAGCATCCTGGCACCCCTAAGGAGTTTATTTCAATGGACAGGATCCCAGAAGGAAATCAGTGAGGCTGCTTCGGGTCACTGTGCAAAGTCTTCTTTCACAGCGTGCACTTTAAACAAGGCTAATTACTTATTGCAAAAGAGCCACAATAGATAGCATTTTTCATTGTTACGCAGAGGGGGGTGGGGAAGGCCAAAGGGCCGAGCTTACCTTGCCTCATTGACAAAAGTCATGTGTTACAGGCTATGGGGTGGATTCTAGTCGTTCCAATTGCTGCATTCTTCATATAATTTTATTCAATCCTGGGATGTGTGTATCATTGGCTGGGCCAGCATTTATTACCCTGGGGAAATTGGTGGTGAGCTGCCTTCTTGAACCATTGCAGTCCATAAGGGTATGGGTACATTGACACACGAGCTTGCAAACATGAAGCCTCTCTCCCTTTTTGAATAAAGGTATTGCATTGACATTTTAACAATACGCAGAACTTTTCCAGAATCTAAGGGACCCAGGTTTGATTCCACCCTCGGGCAACTGTCTGTATGGAGTTTGCACATTCTCCCTGTGTCTGCGTGGATTTCCTCTGGGTGCCCCGGTTTCCTCCCACAGTCCAAAGATATGCAGGTTAAGTGGATTGCCCATGTTAAATGCGGGGTTATGGGGACAGAGTGGGGGCTGGGTCTGTTTGGGATGCTCTTGGGAAGGTCAGTACTGACTTGATGCCAAAAGGCCTCTTTCCACACTGTAAGGATTTTATGATTCTATGACTTAGAGTCATAGAGTCATACGGCATGGAAACAGACCTTTCGGTCCAACCAGTCCATGCTGACCATAAATCCAAACTAAACTATTCCCACCTTCCTGTCCCTGGCCCATATCCCTCTAAACCTCTCTTATTCATGCAGTTATCCAAATGTCTCTTAAACATTGTAACTGTACCCACATCCATCACTTCCTCTGGAAGTTCATTCCACACACAAACCACTCTCTGTGGAAATACATCGGCCCTCATGTCTTTTTTAAATCTTTCTCCTCTCGTCTCAAAAATATGTCCCCAGGTCTTGAAATCCCCCACATTAGGGAAAAGATGCCTGCTACTTACCCTATATATATCCTTCATAATTCTATAAATCTCAATAAGGTTACCCCTCATCCTCCAACACTCTGGTGAAAAATGACCCAGCCTATCCAGCTTCTCCCTATAACTCCTTTAACTTAATTTCCAATGTATACACTTTTAAAGCAGAAATGTTCTTTCATTATGTATTTCTTAAACCTTACAATATCAGGGAAATGTTCATAATAAATGATAACCATGAAACTATCCAGTTGTCACCGCAACTATCTGTTTTAGCAATATCCTTCACAAAAGGGTTTTGGATTTCCAAAGGGTTTTGGTAAGTTATTGCACATAGGCTACTTAATAAGGTAAGAGCCCATGCTTTCAGGTAATATTAGCTTGGATTGAGGATTAGTAAATTATTAGTAGACACAAAATTGAGATGAAGGGGGCACTTTCAGGTTGCTGACCTGTAACTACTGGACAGAAATTAATGCTGGGGCCACAATGATCCTTTATTCCTTTATTCATTCACAGGATGAGGGCGTTGGTGGCCAGGCAGCATTTAGTGCCCATCCCTAATTGCCCAGCAGGCAGTTAAGAGTCAACCACATTGTTGTGGGTCTGGAGTCACATGTAGGCCAGACTAGGTAAGGATGGCAGTTTCCTTCCCTAAAGGGCATTAGTGAACCAGATGGGTTTTTCCAACAATCGACAATAGATTCATGGTCATCATTAGACTCTTAATGGCAGATATTTGTTGAATTCAAATTCCACCATCTGCTGTGGTGGGATTCAAACCCAGGTCCCCAGAATGTTATCTAGGTCTCTAGATTAACAGTCCAGTGATAATACCACTAGGCCATTGCCTCCCCTCCAATTATGATCGGCTCTCCTTTGGTAGATGTCTACCCTGCCCTACAATTATCTACAATATGCATTAATGACTGGGCAGGCTAGATGCTTCTGGGAGAGTCCAGGACCAGAGACCCTTCATCTCAGAGTAAGGATTTGTTCATCTAAGACAGAAATTAGACCATATTTTTCTTTCAGAAGCTGTGAAATTCTTTAAATCAGATGGCTGTACAGGCTGGGTTGTAAAATTATTCAAGGCTGCTATAGACAGATATTTTATCAGCAAGGGAACCATGTGTTATGGGTAAAAAGCAGGAAAGTGGAGTTGAGAATTATTACATCAGCCATGATCTCAAATAAAAGACAGGCCAAATGGCCTATGCACACTATAAGAAATGAAACAGGAGTAGGCCATTCAGCCCATCAAACCTGCTCTACCATTCAATAGGATAATGACTGATCAAACATTCCTCACATCCATTTCCTGCCCCTCCCACCAACCTTCGATACCCTGACTGATCCCTTAAATAGACACTGCTCCCACAGTTCTCTGTGACAAGGAATTCCAAAGATTCTGAGAGAAGAAATTCCTCTTCATCTCAGTCTTTAATTGGCGCCTTTTTATTCTGAGACTGTGCCCCTTGGTTCTAGACTCTCCCATGAGGGGAAACATTCTCCAAGCATTTACCCTGTCAAGCCTCTATATGTTTCTATGAGATCACTTCTCATTCTTCTAAACTCCAGTGAGTAGAGTCCCAACCTGGTTAACCTCTTCTCATGAGACAATCCCTTTCTGCTGAGGATCATCCTACCGAATATTCTCTGAACTACCTCTAAAGAAAGGAAGTCTTTTCTTAACAAAGGGGCTCATATGTCTTAATGTCTATATTATAATATATGATGCTTTTGTATATAAGTTGTTGAATTTACTCTCTTGTTAGTCACTTAGCGTTCAGAAAAAACCCCTTCTGAAGAGGGTTCTTGACCCGAAACGTCAACTTTCCTGCTCTTTTGATGCCTGGCCTGCTGTATTCCTCCAGCTCCATTTGTGTTGTCTCCAAAAAAATCTGTGGATGCTGGAAATCTGAAAAAAACACATAAATTGCTGGAAAATCTCAGCAGGTCCGTCAGCATCTGTGGACGGAAGCCAGAGTTGGGTTCACTTAGTGGCTTTCATATATCAGTGACATCTGGTTCTCTCTCATCCACTTACAGGCACAGTTTCTCTCTTTCTACCATGCCTGAACCCTTCATAATTTTCAAAACATTGATTGAATCTTCTCATCAATCTTTGAGTTTGGCTGAAAGAGCATGAAGGCAGAAATTTGTTTCACCTCAGAGAACATTGAGGTGGAGTAAAAACCGAAAGAACTGCAGATGCTGTAAATCAGGAACAAAAACGGAAGTTGCTGAAAAAGCTCAGCAGGTCTGGTAGCACCTGTGAAGAGAAAATCAGAGTTAACGCTTCAGGTCCAGTGACCCTTCCTCAGAACTGATGGTAGCTGGGAAAACGTGATAACAAGGCCTGGTGTGTGGGGGTAGGAGGCTAGGACATGGGAGAGTTTAGGCCCTAAAATTACTGAACTCAATATTGAGTCAGATCGTTATCAACTCCTTTGTCTATCCAACTGTTCTTCTCTCCCTTCGGGCTCCTTGTTTACTCCCTACACCATCCCCTTCTGCATATAAACCGATGTCTTCCCAGCTACCATCAGTTCTGATTGAGGTGGAGTATCTGGTTTGAGGAAACAACTATCTCTAACACAGGTTAAAGTAGATGAGTTCCAGTCACCATGTGGAGCACCTCACAGCTGAACCTGACAAGTCGCTTCCCTGACATCATCATCTAGATATCTATCAAAGGAAAGCTGATCATTGATATTGGTCAATGACAGGAATCTTGCTTCTGTCTTCCCTGTTTAGATCAAGCTCCTTGAGGTGAATTGTATGGCCTCAATAGTCTTACTCAATAAGAGCTAAGTCTATCTCCATTCTGGGACCTTAGTCTTTGCCGTGGTTCAGTTGATCAGGTGAGGGGACAACTACACGGTCAGAGGTGCTGTTTCCAAATGTAGTGTTAAGTCAAGATTCCGCTTGACGTCCTACTCCACGTTCTAATCTGAAAAAGAAAAGGAAAGTCGTCCTTTGGGTCATACATACTCAAGAAGATATCAGACAATGATTCGTTTCTAAATAAAAAACGAAAGAACTGCAGATGCTGTAAATCAGGAAACAAAGCAGAAATTGCTGGAAAAGCTCAGCAGGTCTGGCAGCATCTGTGAAGTGTTTTTTCCTTCACAGATGCTGCCAGACCTGCTGAACTTTTTCAGCAATTTCTGTTTTGTTTCGATGATTCGCTTCTAATTTGCAGGAAAAAAAACAGATGTGTCACTGAATCTTTTCAGTCAGCACTCATCAGAACAAACTCAAGAACGTCAAATTTCAAACCATATTTATTCCCCTCATAACATCACGAATAGAAACAGATTACCTGATCATTGCTCTTTGTGATAAATTCATTGTATCATTGAAGTGTTACGGTGGCTTATTGTGTTAGAACAAACTCTTCAAACGAACATCATAACCTTGTGCCAATCTCCTGCTTTTCCCCACTCCCTTGCTCATTACTTTTATTTAAATAAAAATCTAAAGGCCTTCTTGAATGCTTCAATTGAATATGTCTCCACCACATGTCCAGGTATTGCATTCCACACCCTAACCACTCACTGGGTGAAAAAGTGTTTCCTCGCCTCACCCTTTCTTCATTGGCACATCACATTAAATCTATGCCCTCTTCTTCATCCTTTTATGAGCAGAAAAAGTTCTTGTTTCCCATATCTGTTCCATCCAGCCCACTTATGATTTTGAAAACCTCTTTCACATCTCCTCTTAGCCTTCTTTTCAAAGAGAACAGTCCCAACTTCTTCAACCTATCCTTAACCTGAAGTTCCTCATTCCTAGTACAATTACTGCATCCTCTCCCTTGTGTGAACACATCCTATAATGTGATGCCCACAACTGTGCACAGTACTCCACCTGAGGCCTAACAAGTGTCTTGTACAAGTTCATCATCACGTCCCTGCTCTTGTATTCTATGCCCCTATTCATGAAGTCAAAAACGTTGTATATTTTATTACTTGCTCTCTCTAGCTATCCTGCCACTTTCAATGATCTGTGTACATATACATCCAGATTCCGCTGCACTTGCAGTTCCTTTAAAATTGTACTTCCCATTGTAGTTTGTGTTTCAATGTTCTTCCTTCCAAAGGGTATTACCTCACACACCTTTGCATTGATCCCCATCTGTAACCAATGTGCCCACCTGTCAATTTTTTTTTGAGTGCCACAGTTTATAGTTCTTCATCTGCAAATTTTGTTTCATCTGCAAACTGTGAAATTGTCCCCTGAACACCAGGATCCAGGTCATAGAATCCCTACAGTGTGGGAACAGGCCATTTGGCCCACTGTGTCCACACCAACCCTCCAAACAGCATCCCATCCACTACCCTAGACACTATGGGCAATTTAACATGGCCAATCCACCTAACCTGCACATCTTTGGACTGTGGGCAGGAGCTAGAGCACCTGGAGGAAGCCCACGCAAACACAGGGAGAACTCCACACAGTCTCCCAAGACTGGGATCAAACCTGGGTCCCTGGCGCTGTGAGGCAGCAGTGCTAACCACTGTGCTACCCAATCATAAATATAAATCAGAAAACTTGCTTCATACAAATTAACTGCACTTTTAATAATCCAACAGTGCCTAAACTTCAAAAGTGTCCTATTGGCTGTAGTGCACTTTTCTGATCTTATGAAAGGCCCTAATGAAATTCAAGTCTATTTTTAGAGATAGTAGGAACTGCCGATGCTGGAGAATCTGAGATAACAAGGTGTAGAGCTGAATAAACACAGCAGGCCAAGGACCATCAGAGGAGCAGGAAAGCTGACATTTTGGGTCTGGACCCTTCTTCAGAAAATGGGGGAGGGGAAGAGGGTTCTGAAATAAATAGGGAGAGAGGGGGAGGCGGACAGAAGATGGATAAAGGAGAAGATAGGTTGAGAGGACAGGTCAAAGAGGTGGGGTTGGAACCAGTGAAGGTGAATGTAGGTGGGGATTTAGGTGGAGGATAGGTCAGTCCAGGGAGGACAGACAGGTCAAGGGGGCGGGATGAGATTAGTGGGTAGGAGATGGGGGTGGGGCTTGAGGTGGGTGGGATGGTTAGGGAGGTGGGGACTAGCTGGGCTGGTTTGGGATGTAGTCCGGGGAGGGGAGATTTTGAAGATTGTGAAGTCCACATTGATACCATTGGGCTGCAGGGTTCCCAAGCGAAATATGAGGGGCTGTTCCTGCAGCTTTCGGGTGCTATCATTGTGGCAATGCAAGAGGCCCAGGATGGACATGTTGTCCAAGGAGTGGGAAGGGGAGTTGAAATGGTTCGTGACTAGGAGGTATAGTTGTTTGTTGCGAACTGAGCGCAGGTGTTCTGCAAAGCGGTCCCTAAGCCTCCACTTGGTTTCCCCAATGTAGAGGAGGCCACAACAGGAACAGCGGATACAATATACCACATTAGCAGATGTGCAGGTGAACATCTGTTTGATGTGGAAAGTCTTCTTGGGGCCTGGGATGGGGGTGAGAGGGGAGGTGTAGGGGCAGGTGTAGCACTTGCTTCGGTTGCAGAGAAAAGTGCCGGGTGTGGTGGGGCTGGAGGGGAGTGTGGAGCGGACAGGGGAGTCATGAAGAGAGTGGTCCCTCCAGAAAGCAGATAAGGGTGGGGAGGGAAAAATGTCTTTAGTATTGGGGTCAGATTGCAGATGGCGGAAATGTCGGAGGATGATGCGTTGGATTCGGAGGTTGGTGGGGTGGTACGTGAGGACGAGAGGGATTCTGTTTTGGTTATTATTGCGGGTTGGGGGTGTGGGGATTGAGTTGCGGGAAATGTGGGAGACACGGTCAAGGGCATTTTCGATCACTGTGGAGGGGAAGTTGCGGTCCTTGAAAAACGAGGACATCTGGGATGTTCGGGAGTGGAATGCCTCATCTCAGGAGCAGATACGGCGGTGGCGAAGGAATTGAGAATAGAGGATGGCCTTTTTACAGGAAGGTCAGTGGGAGGAGGTGTATTCTAGGTAGTTGTGGGAGTCGGTAGGCTTAAAATGGATATCGGTTTCCAGGTGGTTGCCAGAGATGGAAACACAGAGGTCCAGGAAGGAGAGAGCGGTATCAGAGATGGTCCAGGTAAACTAAAGGTTGGGGTGGAATGTGTTGGTGAAATGGATGAACTGTTCGAGCTCCTCGTGGGAGCACGACGTGGCGCCGAAACGGTCATCAATGTAATGGAGGAAGAGATGGGGAATAGGACTAGTGTAGCTTTGGAAGAGGGATTGTTCACTAGGGGGAGCTGGTTGTTTGATTTATCAACAGACAACACCCTATGATGCTGCTTGGCCTGCTGTGTTCATCCAGCTCCACACCTCGTTATCTTTTCTTCAGTCTTGATCTTGCAACCCCTGCTTGTGGTGCTGACTATCTTGAGAATAGATATTGCTGAATGTAAAAGTGCTACAGCGTTGTAAACAAGAGTGATTTATACCGCAGCTTATTAATTCAAAATAGCTCCATAGGACATCAGATAATAATTAACTTCTGCACTGATTAACATCAGGATAAATTCAAGAATGTCAGGTTTCAATTAATCACAACAATTTATACTATAGGAGAAAACAGCCTGATTTGTTGTTATGTCAATTCAGTTCTGAAGAGTCATACCAGACTCAAAAAGTTAACTCTGTTTCTCTATCCACAGACGCTGCCTGATCTGTTGAGTTGATCCTGCAATCTCTGTATTTGTTTCAGACGTCCAGCATCTGAGGCATTTTGTCTTTATAACATTTAGATCTCTGATTTTCCCCAGTCTATACAACTGAAACAAACTGTCCTCATTAACATACTTCGTCCTATCAACCATCTTGAACATTCACTCTCTCTACCACAGATGCTCAGTAGCAGCAGTGTGTACTATCTATAAGATGCACTGCAGAAATTCACCAATTTTCCTCAGACTGTAGCTTTTTAAACCCACAACCAGTTCCATCTAGGACAAGGACAGCAGATACATGGGAACACCACCACCTTCAAGTTCCTCTCCAAGTTACTATCCATCCTGATTTGGGAATATATCACCGTTCCTTCAGTGTCGCTGGGGCAAAGTCTTCGAATCCCCTCCCTAAGGGCAGTGTGGGTCAAATGGACTGCAGCAGTCCAAGAAGGCAGCTCACCGTCATCTTCTGAAGGGGCAACTTGGGATGGGTAATAAATGCTAGTCCAGGCAGTGACACCACACATCCCCTGAGTGACATGTCTTCATGTCCAGCGGCTGGCTCCATCACTCCTCCACACCTTATTCAAAAAAAATCTGGAATTAAGAATCTACTGATCATCATGAAATCATTGCCGATTGTCGGAAAAACCCATCTGGGTTCACTAATTTCCTTCAGGGGAAGAAATCTGCCACCCTCACCTGCTCTGGCCCACACATGACTCCAGACTCAGAGCAATGTGGTTGACTCTCAACTGCCCTCTGAAATGGCCTAGCAGGCCACTCAGCTGTACCAATCACTACAAAGCCTCAAAGAAATGAAACTGGACAGATCACCTGGCATCAACCTAGGCACCGGAAAAGACAACGGCAGAAACAGCCCTGTCGACCCTGCAAAGTCCTCCTCACTAATATCTGGGGGTTAGTGCCAATATTGGGAGAGCTGTCTCAGCCTGACACAGTCATACTCACAGACTCATACCTTATAGACAATGTCCCAGGCACCGCCATCACCATCCCCGAATATGTCCTGTGTCACCGGCAGGACAGACCCAGCAGAGGGGGCGGCACAGTGGTATACAGTCGTAGGGAGTTGCTCTGGGAGTCCTCAACATTGACTCCGAACCCCATAAAGTCTCGTGGCTTCAAGTTAAACATAGGCAAGGAAACCTCCTGCTGATTACCACATACCGTCCTCCCCCAGCTGATGAATCAGTGCTCCTCCACATCGAACAACACTTAGAGGAAGCATTGAGAATGGCAAGGGCACAAAATGTACTCTGGGTGGGGGATTTCAATGTCCACCACTAAGAGTGGCTCGACAGCAGTGCTAGTGATCGAGGTGGTTGGGTCCTAAAGGACATAGCTGCTAGATTGGGTCAGCGGCAGGTGGTGAGGGAACCAACAAGAGGGAAAAACATACTTGACCTCATCCTTAATAATCTGCAAGCTGCAGTAGCATCTGTCCATGACGGTATCGGTAAGAGTGACCATCGCACAGTCCTTGTGGAGACAAAGTCCCACCTTCACATTGAGAACATTGTGTTGTGTGGCACTATCACTGTGTTAAATGGGACAGACTTCGCACAGATCTAGCAGCTCAATACTGGGCATCCATGAGGCGCTGTGGACCATCAACAGCAGCAGAATTGTACTCCAGCACAATCTGTAACCTCATGGCCCGGCATATTCCCCCACTCAACCATTACCATCCAAACCCTGGTTCAATGGAGAGGGCATGCCAGGAGCAGCACCAAGCGTACCTGAAGATGAGGTGTCAACCTGGTGAAGCCACCAAACAGGACTACTTGCACACCAAACAGCGAAAGCAGCAAGTGATAGACAGAGCTAAAAGATCCCATAACCAACGGATCAGATCTAAGCTCCGCAGTCCTGCCACATCCAGTTGTGAATGGTGGTGGACAATTAAACAACTCACTGGGGGAGGAGGCTTCACAAATATCCCCATCCTCAATGATGGAAGAGCCCAGCACACCAGTGCAAAATATAACGCTGAAGCATTCGCAGCAATCTTAAGCCAGAAGTGCCGAGTGGATGATCCATCTCGGCCTTCTCCAGTGGGCCCCATCATTACAAGTACCAGTCTTTAGCCAATTTGATTCACTCCATGGGATATCAAGAAATGGTTGGAGGCACTGGATGTTGCAAAGACCATGGGCCCTGACAACATTCCGGCAATAGTACTGAAGACTTGTGCTCCAGAGCTTGCTATACCTCTAGCCAAGCTGTTCCAGTACAGTTACAACATTGGTATCTACCTGGCAATGTGGAAAATTGCCCAGGTATGTCCTGTACACAAAAAGCAGGACAAATCCATTTCGGAAAATTACCGCCCCATCAGTCTCCTCTCGATCATCAGTAAAGTGATGGAAGGTGTCAGTAACAGTGATGTCAAGCAGCACCTGCTCAGCAATAACCTGCTCAGTGACGCTCAGTTTGGGTTCCGCCAGGGCCACTCAGCTCCTGATCTCATTACAGCCTTGGTTCAAACATGGACAAAACAGCCAAATTCCAGAGGTCAGGTGAGAGTGACAGCCCTTGATAGCAAAGCTACATTCAACCGAGTGCGGCATCAAGGAGCCCTAGCAAAACTGGAATCAATGGGTATCAGGGGACAAACACTCTGGTGGTTGGAGTTATACCTGACACATAGGAAGATGGTTATGGTTGTTGGAGGTCAATCATCTCAGCTCCAGCACATCTCTGCAGGAGTTCCTCAGGGTAGTGTCCTTGGCCCAATCATCTTCAGCTGCTTCATCAATGACCTTCCCTCCATCATAAGGTCAGAAGTGGGGATGTTCGCCAATGATTGTACAATGTTCAGCACCATTCGTGACTCCTCAGATACTGAAGCAGTTCATGTTCAAATGCAACAAGATCTGGTCAATATCCAGGCTTGGGCTGACAAATGGCAAGTGACATTCGCACCACACAAATGCCAGGCTATGACCATCACCAGTAAGAGACAATCTAACCACCACCCCTTGACATTCAATGGTGTTACCATCACTGAATCCCCCACCATCAACATCCTGGGGGTTACCATTGACCAGAAACCTAACTGGATTCACCACATAAACACAGTGGCTACAAGAATGGGTCAGAGGCTGGGAATCCTTCTGCGAGTAACTCCCCTCCTGACCATCCAACACTTGTCCACCACCTACAAGGCACAAGTCAGGAGTGTGATGGAATACTCCCCACTTGCCTGGATGGGTGCAGCCCCAACAACACGCAAGAACCTTGATACCATACAGGACAAAGCAGGTGCTTGATTGGCACCACATCTACAAACATTCACTCCCTCCACCACCAATGCTCAGTAGCGGAAGTGCGTACTATCTACAAGATGCACTACTTAGATTCACCAAAGATCCTCAGACAGCACCTTCCAAACCCATGACCACTTCCATCTAGAAGGTCAAGGGCAGCAGATATATGGGAACACCACAACCTCCAAGATCCCCTCCAAGTCACTCGCCATCCTGACTTGGAAATATATCGTTGTTCCTTCACTGTCACTTAGTCAAAATCCTGGAATTCCCTCCCTAATGGCATTGTGGGTCAACCCACAGCAGGAGGAATGCAGTGGTTCAAGAAGGCAGCTCACCACCACCTTCTCAAGGGCAACTAGGGATGGGCAAGAAATGCTGGCCAGCCAGTGACACCCACATCCTACAAAAAATGAATAGAGAGATAAGAAAATAAAAGACAGGAACTGCGTGCGGAGTCTACCTGACACTTTTTAAAGTGTTGCTACTGCATTGGCAGAACATGTGCTAAGGGAGATTGGGAAATCCTGTCACACTAGAGCCACAAAATGACTACCTAAGTGAAAACCAGTCGCTGAATTTTCACAAGCTGGGACAGATGCAGTTGAATAATTCAGCAATGAGATATCAGGGCAGGTTGAAAGCAGGAGGTGACAAGACACTGAGCTCAAGGGACTGGAAAATGCTTGAAATGCACTGGGAAAGCTGAAAGGATGACAATGTGAAATGAATAATGAGTAGTCAATAAGAAAGAAAGAAATTGCATTTGTGCAGGAACTCTCATGGCCTTATGGCATCTCAGATTCACGCCAGAAGGAAGCCTTAACAACAACTTCCTTTTTGCGATCTGTTTTTTTAAATTCATTATTGAGATTTTGCAAGACTCTAAGTTCCTGAATTCCTTCCCTAAACCTCTCTACTTTATACATTTATTGCCCATCCATGATCGCCCTTGAGAAGCTGGTGGTGAGCTGCCTTCTTCAACCATTTGATTTCATTTGGTGTCGGAACACCCAACATACTTTTAAGGAGAGAGCTTTATAATTTTGGACTTAGCCAATTGCAGGTACAATAAAAATATTTAAAAGGCGTTTGGATAGGTTCATAAATAGGAAATGTTTAGAAGGATATGCACCAAACGTAGACAGATGGGATTACTCTAGTTTAGGTAATCTGGTCAGCATGGACAAGTTGGACTGAAGGGTCTGTTTCCTTGCTGTATGAGTCCATGATTCTAAAATGAAAGAACAGCAATTTTGTAAGTCAGGATGATGAGTGGCTTGGAGGGGACATTGCAGGAGGTGGTCTTCCCATGTACCTGCTGCCCTTGTCCTTCTGGATGGTAGGGGTCATGGGTTTAGAAGGCAAAGGAGCATTGGTGGGATGCTGCTGTGTATCTTGTAGGTATAAGACACTACCATCGCTGTATGTCAGCGGTGATGTGCGTGAATGTTAAAGGTGGTGGTTTGGCTCTCAGTCAAGTAGGCTACTATGTCCTGGATGGTGTCGAGCCTCTTGAGTCTTGTTGGAGGTGCACTCGTCCAGGTTAGTGGGGAGTATTCTGTCACACTCCTGACTTGTGTCTTGTGAGTGGTAGGCAGCTTTGGGAAGTCAGGAGGTGAGATACTCACTATAGTATGTCCCGCTGGGTAGCCACAATAATTTATGGTGAATCCAGTTCAATTCCTGATCAATGGTGACCAATGTTCCATCCAGGCTACACATGTGCTCAGCCCCTCACAGTGATCTGCATCAGCACACTGATCACAGCATCGACTTCTGGTTGCTATGGTCAGGGGCTTCAGAAGGCCCCACAGCTGGGAAGAAACCCGCCCAGGATGTCAACAGTGGGGGCTTCAGTGATGGTAATGCCATTGAATGTCAAAAGAGGATTGTTAGATTCTCTTACGTTGAAGATAGTCAAAGCCTAGTATTTGTGTGGCACAACTGTTATTTGCCACTTGTCAGCCCGAATACTGTCCAAGTCTTGATGCATTTGGGCATGGACTGCTCCAGTATCTAAAGAATTACAAATGGTGCTGAACATTGTGTGATTATCAGCAAACATCCCACTTCTGCCTTTATGATGGAGGGACAGTCAGATGAAACGTCACAAGGATCATCACAGGAGCATTATGTGATATTAGCATGCACTGATCAATACCTGTAAGGGTCATAGAGGCAGAAATCCTCATAGCTTTGCAAGATATTGAATGGTGGCACTGTGGCTCAGTGATTAGCACTACTGCCTCACAGCACCATGGACCCAGGTTTGATCCTAACCTTAGGCAACTGTCTGTGTGGAGTTTGCATGTTCTCCCCATGTCTGCATGGGTTTCCACTGGGTGCTCCAGTTTACTCTCACAGTCCAAAGATGTGCAGAACACCTGCGCTTGGTTCGCAATAAACAACTGCACCTCCCAGTCATGAACCATTTCAACTCCCCCTCCCATTCCTCAGACGACATGTCCATCCTGGACCTCCTGCAGTGCCACAACGATGTCACCCGAAGCCTGCACGAACAGCAACTCATATACAGCTTGGGAACCCTGCAGCCCAATGGTATCAATGTGGATTTCACAAGCTTCAAAATCTCCCCTCCCCCAACCGCATCCCAAAACCAGCCCAGCTCGTCCCCGCCTCCCTAACCTGTTCTTCCTCTCACCTATCCCCTCCTCCCACCTCAAGCCGCACGCCCATCTCCTACCTACTAACCTCATCCCGCACCCTTGACCTGTCCGTCCTCCCTAGACTGACCTATCTCCTCCCCACCCCCCTACCTACACTCACCTTTACTGGCTCCATCCCAGCATCTTTGACTTGTCTATCTCCTCTCCACCTATCCTCTCCTCTATCCATCTTCTATCCACCTCCCCCTCTCTCCCTATTTATTTCAGAACCGTCTTCCCCTCCCCCATTTCTGATGAAGGGTCTAAGCCCGAAATGTCAAGATTTCCTGCTCCTATGATGCTGCTCGGCCTGCTGTGATCATCCAGCTCTACACTTTGTTATCTCGGATTGTCCAGCATCTGCAGTTCCTATTATCTCAGGTCAAGTGGATTGGCTGTGCTAAATAGTCCATAGTGACCAGAGATGTATAGGCCAGATGGGTTAGCCATGATAAATGTGGTGTTACAGGGATAGGAAATGGAGCTGGGGCTGGGCCTGGGGCTGGGGCTGGGTGGATGCTCTTCAGAAGATTGGAGGACTCAATGGGCCTATAATTCTACACAGCAAAGATTGGAAAATGGGATTAGAATAGTGAGGAGGTTGTTTTTGACAAGTGCAGACTCGATGGGCTGAAGAGCCTTTTTCTGTTGTGTAGATCTTTCCAGCTAACGGCCAGCCCTTCAATGGTAGTGAGATTGAAATTGGTAATGCTCAAGAGGTGAACATTTTGAGGTTTAAGGTGCTGGAGAGGGTCAGTAAAATAAATACTGCATTATATTATGTTTTCTACAACTTCTGGATACCTCACGATGCTCAATGACCAATGAATCATTTAAAGTGTAGCCATTGCTGCGAGGCAGGAAACGCAATGGTAAATATGTGCACAGTAAGCTCCCACAAACAACAGCAACATCTTAAGGACCGGATTATCTGATTTTTGGATATCAGTTGAGATATCTATGTTGCCAGTGCATTTTCTAGATCATATACACTGCTGCCAACTGAGCCATGGCTGACATGACTGATACTGGAAAAGTAGAGAGGGATTATTCCAGGGAATAATATGAAAGACCCCGGTAATGTTGTATATATTTTAATAAATCCTCTTCCATCTCTTCTTCTATAGCAATTCAGAATCTGAAAAGCTCTATTGCTTGGAGTCATACTGAGTATGAACCAAAACAGACAGGGGCACCAAATGCAATTTGGATTGCAAATGGCATGATCCAGTCCTTTAGACTACCCCACGCACACTTATTCCGTGTACTTCTCGCATAGGGGACTTCTACTGCCTTCCAAAGATACACAAAGCCAACACACCTGGACGTCCCATTGTATCAGGCAATGGGACCATGTGTGAGAACCTCTCTGGCTATGTTGAGGGCATCCTGAAACCCATTGTACAAGGAACCCCCAACTTCAATGGGACACTTCAGATTTCTTACAGAAACTCAGCACGCACGAATCAGTTGAACCAGGAACATTGCTCATCACAATGGACATTTCAGCACTCTACACCTGCATCGCCCATGATGATGGCATTTCCACAACAGCCTCAGTACTCAATACCAACAACTGCCAATTTCCAGATGCCATCCTACAACTCATCCACTTCATCCTTGACCATAACATCTTTACCTTCGACAACCGGTTCTTAATCCAGATGCACAGAACAGCCATGGGGAACAGATGTGCTCCCAATATGCCAACATTTCACACACAAGTTCAAGCAAGGCTTCTTTGCTGCACAAGACCTCCAACCAATGCTATACACCAGATACGTTGAGGATATTTTCCTTTCGACTCATGGCGAGGAATCACTGAGATGACTACAGTGCGATATCAAACAAGTTCCATCCCACCATCAGATGTACCATGGACTACTCTTTAGAATCAGTCTCATTCTTGGACACATGCAACTCCATCAGGGACAGGCACCTCAATACCTCACATTACTGCAAGCCCACGGATAACCTCACGATGCTGCACTTCTCTAGCTTCCACTCTAAACATATTAAAACAGCCATCCCTACGGACAAGCCCTACACGTACACAGGATCTGTTCAGATGAAGAGGAACGCAAGGGACACTTGAAGGTGTTGAAGGATGTCCTCATAGGAACAGGATACAATGCTCAAATCATCGATTGCCAGTTCCGACGTGCCACAGCAAAAAACCGTAATGACCTCCTCAGAAGACAGACACGGGACATGCCCCACAGGGTACCCTTCGTCGTCCAGTACTTCCCGGGAGTAGAGAAACTGCACCATGTTCTTCGCAGCCTTCAACATGTCATTGATGATGAGCATCTCGCCAAGACCTTCCCCACGTCTTCACCTCTCACCTTCAAACAACCGCCAAACCCTAAACAGACCATTGTTCACAGCAAACTCCGCAGTCTTCAGGACAACATCAGCCACAACACTATACAACCCTGTCATGACAACCTCTGCAAGAGATGTTAGATCATTGACATGGACACTTCCATCAAATGTGGGAACACCACCCACCATGTACACGGCCGATACTTACGTTACTCGGCCAATGTTATCTATCTCACATGCTGCAGGCAAGGATGCCCTGAGGCACAGTATATTGGAAAAACCATGCAGACACTATGACAACGGATGAAGTGGACACTGTGCAACAAGGGGCTAGGCCCGAAACATCAAGCTTTCCTGCTCCTATGATGCTGCTTGGCCTGCTGTGTTCATCCAGCTCTACACCTTGTTATCTCGGATTCTCCAGCATCTGCAGTACCTGTTATCACCGTGCAACAATCGCCAGACAGGAATGTTCCCTTCCAGAGGGAAACACTGCAGTGATCAAGGACATTCAGCCTCCGATCTTCGGGTACACATCTTCCCATGAGGCCTTCAGGATACACAGAGCCACTGAGCAGAGGCTGATAGCCAGGTTCGGTGCCCATGAGGATGGCCTCAACCAGGATCTTGGGTTCCTGTCACACTACAGGTGACTCCACGGCACTATACACTCATGCACGCGCGCGCGCGCGCACACACACACACACACACACACACACACACACACACACTCTCATACTCTCACTGACACACACACACAAACTCTCTCACACTCTCTCTCTCTCACACACACACACACAAAATCTCTCACACACTCACTCACACACTATCTCACACACACACTCACTCACACAAACTCTCACTCACACACTCTCTCACACTCACACACAATCTCTCACTTACACACTCACTCACATAATCTCTCTCTCTCTCACACACACACATACACACACACGCACACACACAAGCGCGCACACACACACACACACACTCTCATACAGCCTCCACAGCCAGCAGCTCCAGAGGAGACAGCAGCACTGAGCCCTGCCGAGTGTTCACCATCCCCCCAGACCTCCCGCTCACTGAGGACGAACGGTCAGTCCTCAGTAAAGGGCTCACCTTTGTCCCCCTCCACCCACATATCAACGAATACCGCTCACGCTTGGATATTGAGCAGTTTTTCCGCCGCCTCCGCCTCCACGCTTACTTCTCCAACCGTGAATCTAACCCCCCCTCTACTGACCCCTTCTCCCGCCTCCAACACAAGCCCTCCTCCTGGACACCACCCCAAGGCCTCCTACCCTCCCTCGACCTCTTCATCTCCAACTGCCGTCGAGACATCAATCGTCTCAACCTCTCCACCCCTCTTAAACACTCCAACCTCTCCCCCGCAGAACGTGCAGCCCTCCACTCCCTCCGCTCCAATCCCAACCTCACCATAAAACCCGCGGACAAGGGAGGGGCAGTCGTAGTATGGCGCACTGACCTCTACATTGCTGAGGCCAGGCGCCAACTCTCTGACACCTCCTCCTACCGCCCCCTGAATCATGACCCCACCCCCGAGCACCAAACCATCATCTCCCAAACCATCCACAACCTCATCACCTCAGGCGACCTCCCACCCACCGCCTCCAACCTCATCGTTCCCCAACCCCGCACCGCCCGCTTCTATCTCCTCCCCAAAATCCACAAACCTGAATGCCCTGGTCGACCTATTGTCTCCGCCTGCTCCTGCCCCACCGAACTCATCTCCACCTACCTAGACTCCATTTTCACCCCCTTGGTCCAGGAACTCCCTACCTACGTCCGTGACACCACCCACGCCCTCCACCTCCTCCAGAACTTCCAATTCCCAGGTCCCCAACACCTCATTTTTACTATGGACGTCCAGTCCCTATATACCTGTATTCCCCATGCTGATGGCCTAAAGGCCCTCCGCTTCTTCCTGTCCCGCAGAACGGACCAATCCCCCTCCACCGACACCCTCATCC
>JAHRHZ010000264.1:59330384-59369878 GCA_024137785.1 Ginglymostoma cirratum | reverse complement strand
CAGCCCCACCACACCCGGCACTTTTCCCTGCAACCGCAGGAAGTGCTACACCTGCCCCCACATCTCCTCCCTCACCCCAATCCCAGGCCCCAAGAAGACTTTCCACATCAGGCAGATGTTCACCTGCACATCTGCCAATGTGGTATACTGCATCCGCTGTACCCGTTGTGGCCTCCTCTACATCGGAGAAACCAAGCAGAGGCTTGGGGACCGCTTTGTAGAACACCTGCGCTCAGTTCGCAACAAACAACTGCACCTCCCAGTCGCGAACCATTTCAACTCCCCCTCCCATTCCTCAGACGACATGTCCATCCTGGGCCTCCTGCAATGCCACAGTGATGCCACCCGAAGGTTGCAGGAACAGCAAATCATATTCAGCCTGGGAACCCTGCAGCCCAATGGCATCAATGTGGATTTCACAAGCTTCAAAATCTCCCCTCCCCCAGCCGCATCCCAAAACCAGCCCAGCTCATCTCCACCTCCCTAACCTGTTTTTCCTCTCACCTATCCCCTCCTCCCACCTCAAGCCCCATCCCCATCTCCTATCTACGAACATCATCCCGCCCCCTTGACCTGTCCGTCCTCCCTGGACTGACCTATCTCCTCCCTACCCCCCCACCTAAACTCACCTTTACTGGCTCCATCCCCGCCTCTTCGACTTGTCTGCCTCCTCTCCACCTATCCTCTCCTCTATCCATCCTCCATCCGCCTCCCCCTCTCTCCCTATTTATTTCAGAACCCTCTTCCCCTCCCCCATTTCTGATGAAGGGTCTATGCCCGAAACGTCAAGTTTTCCTGCTCCTATGATGCTGCTTGGCCTGCTGTGTTCATCCAGCCCCACGCCTTGTTAGGTCTGGCAGCATCTGTGGAGAAGAAAACAGAGTTAACGTTTCGGGTCCAGTGACCCTCCCTCAGAACTGAGACAGAGATGTTGGCCAGGGAACGGGATGGTGTGTTGATGTGGCAGACAACCAGAAGCTCAGGGTCTTATTTGCAGACATAACGAAGATGTTCTGTGAAGCGGAAGACTGGCGTTTTGGGTGACAAATTATAAAGAAAAATCCAACTATGCGCACAAACTAACACAGGTCCAAAACCTATGGGAGACAAACCATTCACTACACTCACTGACCTACATTGGTTTCTGGTCTTGGAATACCCTTGTCTTAAAATTCTCATTCTATATCCAAATGCATCTACACATTCACTTCTCTTTATCACAAGGTCAGAAATCACATGACATCAGGTTACAGTCCAACAGGTTTATTTGAAAACACAAACGCCTCCTTCTTCAGGTGTTCGTGAGAGAGGTGGCATCAGACACAGAATTTATAAGTAAAAGATCAAAGGGTCACATCACTGATGAGGATGCATTAAACAAAGCTAAGATGTTGTTAAGTCTTTAATCAATTAGAAGGTTTTAATTGATTAATATGTATATGTAAATCCCTGAATTCTTTCAAGTCATTGACCTGAGAGAACTAAAGGTTTTATCAGTGTATCACCTTTAGTCCCAACAACTCTGTCAAGGTGAGATCTCTGCACTTCCTCAATTCTTCCCTGATTTCAATCATTCCAGCAGTAGCAGCTATCATTACTGCTGCACAGGCCTTAGTTTCAAGAGAATCCCTCCTCTTTTTTTCTTTCCCTTAAATCTCACTTTAAGCTTTAGCCTTATCTCCTTTTGTGGCTCAGTGTCAGATTTTGTCTGATCGGAGAGACCGATGAATCAGAAGACAGAGAGAGGTGTGGATAGAGACATATTACATAGAAAGCAGAGCCAGAAATATGCACATATGATGCTTTAAACAGGAAACAGACAAAAGAATTGAGAAAATCAGACAATGAGGTAGAGGAATATGTAAAGTAATTAGAAAGGAGGAGTTGGGAAAAATCAGGCATTATAAAAAGAAAGAAAGTGAAGAAACAGGTGGGACTACAGGCTACCAGACAGTCAGAATCAACACTTGCACATTTTCACACTTGCACACGCACACATACTCACAGTTGCACTCCCTCACATGCAGACACTCACATGCTTTCATACACACGCACTCTTCCACACACACATACACACCTAATCATTGAAATGCCCCATTGACACAAACGCCCACTCACCCAATTCACATGCGCGCGCGCGCACACACACACACATGCTCTCGTACACACATTCTGTGACTCTCTCACACACACACAGACATGCACGTGCTCAAATACACACTCTCTCTCTCTCTCTCTCACACACACACACAGATACATGTACACACACAGTCACACACTCTCATTTATATTTCTCTCACACATAATTAAAGTACATGAGAGAGCAGCTGTTTTGGGACTTGGAAGGCCGGAGCCCCCTTTCTCACCTCACCCAATCCAGTCTGTACCAGATGGAAAACAAATGATTAGCGGGGAATTATTTTTCTCTGAGCTAATCGTTGCCACACGTTGCCAGGGGTGACAGCTGAGTGTGAGTGATGAGTGTAATTGGAATTCTCCTGGGGGCAGTCTGAATAAACAGAGAGTTTCAAGAGCCCCCTAAACTATAGGACTGAGAAATCCACTTAAGTAGGTTTAATGTTTGCCTGAAATGCAGTATGCTCTGTCTTCCTGTAGAGATGCATTCCATTTGCCTAAACCCAGAGAATTTAAAAGCTATTTAGCATGAGGCAACGCATTTGCAATTGCCCTTCCCCCATTTGCAGAATGTGCAAAGACTCCAGTTTCAACACAGTTTACTGACACAGACTGCTGTTCAAGTCCCCTCCTGCACATCTGGGATGGACTGCTCTATAAACTGCATTTATATAGCTCTATTCACAGTCCCGGGATATCCCAAAATACCTCACAGCTAATGAAGTACTATTTGAATGAAACAAAGAACTGCAGGTGCTGGAAATCAGAAACAAAAACAGAAATTTGTGGAGAAACTCAGCAGGTCTGGCAGCATTCATGGATAGAAAGAAGAGCTAATGTTTTGAATCCAGCGACCTTTCTTCAGAGCTATTATGTGGAGTATTGTCAATGTAGTAATTGCAGGAAATAAAACAACCAATTTGCGTGCAACATATCCCAAACACAGCAACACGATAATGACCAGATAATGTGTTTATATACTAATTGAGGGGTAAGCATTGACTGGAACATTTAGGAAAGCCCCCCTGCTTGTGTTTAAAAGGTGTTAGACGTGCATCTTTGGTGCTCAGTGGGGTGATGCTAGCATCATGGGTTCAATTCCTGGCTGAAGTTATCATTATGGATTCTCCTTCTCAACCTCTCCCCTTGCCAGAGGCGTTGTCAGGTTAAACCATCACCAGTAATCCCTCTCTAGTGTGGGAGCAGCCCTATAGTATGGTCAGGTTATGGTGACTTTACCTTGACGTAAGAAAAAACATATTTATTACTAGAAGCAATTCAGTGGAATTGAATGTTGACTGTTTCCTGGGGCGAGGGGTTGTAATATGAAGCAAGGCTCAACTGGCTGCAATTACATCTGTTGTAGTTTAGAAAAATGAGAGGTGATCTTATTGAAATCTATAACATCCTGAGGGACTTGAGAGAGTAGATGCTGAGGGGTTATTTCCTCTTGTGAGAGGCATTAGAATTAGGGGACACAGTTTAAAAATTAGGAGCCTCCAATTTAAAGGGATGAGGAGGAGGTGAGTATATCCAAGGCTGGGCCAGACAGATTTTTGTTTGATAAGGGAGTCAAAAGGTATCAGGGATGGAAGTGGAGCCGAAGCCACTGTCAGATCACTTATGATCTTATCCAGTGGCAGAACCTACACCTGTTAGAATCATAGAATCACTATAGTGTGGGAGCAGGCCATATGGCCTATCGAGTCCACACCAACCCTCTGAAGAGCATCTCACCTAGACCTACTCCATCCGTGTATCCCTATATTTACCGTGATTAACCCACCCAACCTGCACAGCCCTGGATACTACGGGCAATTTAGCATGGCCAATCCACCCAACCTGCACATCTTTGGACAGTGGGAGGAAACCGGAGCACCCGGAGGAAACCCACGCAGACACGGGAAGAATGTACAAACTCCACACAGACAGTCACCCGAGGGTGGAAAAGAGCCCTGGTCCCCGGTACAGCAGTGCTAACCACCGTGCTGCCAATGTGCAAACAGCTACGTATGTATTTACATCCGTTGGAGAGGTATTTTCTGTTTAATGTATCATCTGAAAGATGACACCAGCAACAATGCAGCACTCCCTCAGTACTGCAAAGACAAGGATCTGAAGTAAGTTTCAAACTCACAACATTCAGACTGACCAATAAAAGTGTGGCCTTCTAAGTGGAATTAACATACTGAATCCAATTCTTCTTGGATCACTGTTTCAGATTTCCAGCATCTGCCGTATTTTGCTAGTATTTACAAACATCTCCTCTGGTGGCTCAGTGGGAATGTTTGTTTGATGAGGCTAATGTGAAATGCCTTGGGTTACTTTACTGTTTTAAAGGCGCTATAGAAATGAAATTTGAGGTAGCCATTCTTCCTCAGGCAGGTGACCACTGCTGGCACTGGATTCCTTATCATGATTGGCTGCTAAGTCTAAAAGGTCTTTCAGTCATTTTCTAACTTTACAGAGCTAGTGTTGGAACCTCAGCCACAACTATACATGTTGTCAAGTTGTACTGATGGTCTGCCTGCAATTCCCTGCTGCACTGGTTAGTATTTTCACTAAATAATTGTCACACAGAAATTCAGCTTCTACCATCTTAAAAATGAGTTCTGTTGCTTTGATGTTCAAAAGATTTTCCTAATAAATCAATTCACTGCCTCTTCAAAAGTAGCTCTAAATAGGGATCAACCTGTATAAATAATTGATTGCTTGAGCAATGTTTCATTCACAAAATCATCTTCCTCATGACTGGTCATTTCCACCCAGCTATCATGAGCTGAATTCATTGACCCTTACTGGGAATCTGAAAACAGTCTATCAAGAAACTCAATTTTGATATGTCTCATATTAAACATGTTTCCTTGAGTTTTTTAAAAAATTCATTTATATAATGTGTAGGTCTCTGGCTAACCTGGTATTTATTGTGCATCTCTAATTGCTCAGAGGGCAGTTAAGAGTCAACCACATTGTTGTGGGTCTGGAGTCACATGTATGCCAGGCCAGGTAAGGATGGCACTAAAGGGCATTAGTGAACCAGATGGGTTTTTCTCCCAACAATCGACAGTGATTTCATGGTCATCACTTGACTCTTAATTCCAAATTTTAATTGAATTCAAATTCCACCATCGGATGGACAGCCCAGGTGTCCAGAAGATTGCCTGGGTCTTTGGATTAAAAGTATAGCTCGAACACCACTAAAGACACCACCTCTCCTTATATTTTTCTACTCTCCTCTTCCCAGAAGATTTTGTGAAAATGGTGTGACTTTCAACAGTCTTAAGCCATGCTAAAAATGAAAGAAGAGATCCTTGCAAAGAAGCACAAGAACATTTAATTTGGCCAGTGGAGCACCTCCACGCTATCAGGAAATACCAAAGTGACTTACAAAAAATAGAACTCATTTTTGAAGTATAATCACTGTAGTAATGTAGGAAAAATTCAGCCAATTTTTAATGTGAAAAGCTTTGCATACAACATGCTCTAACAACCAGATAATTTTGCAATCTGATTGAGGATTAAATATTAGCTGAGTCAGCAGGTTAGTCCCTTGCTCTTCTTCCAAGGAATGCTATGAGATCCTTTCAATACAGTTTAGAAAACAGAGAGGGCCTCAGTTTAATATCTAATACAAAAGACTATCTCCAACAGTGCAGCACATCCCTCAGTACTAGAGTGTCAGCCTCGATATTCTTAAAATGGGATTCTCACCTGCGACTTTCTGGCTCAGTGGTATATTAACCAATGGGCTTCTATAAGCCCTAAAGATTTGATTCCCAGTTGACATCATTTAGATCAAAAATTGTCCTCAGTGTCCTATGGTAGTGATGGGTAAAATAAGACCCAGTCCCCCAGTCCACATCATTGGAAAATAATTGTGTGTTTAATTGATGGGTGAGGCCAGAACTGGATCATTTGGGATGGCTCATATGGACAAATAGCCTTCTAAAGGGTCAATGACACAGAGCCATAAGATCATAAGAAATAGGAGCAGAATTAGGCCATTCAGCCCATCGAATCTGCTCTATTATTCAATCATCACTGACATGTATCGGAACCCCATCCTCCTGCTTTCTCATCATAACCCTTAATCCCTTTTCTAATCAAATGGAGGTCAGGCCTGACAAATCTAATACAATCTAATACACGTTTGGACACTGAGCAGTTTTTCCGCCGCCTCCACGCTTACTTCTTCAACCGTGAACCTCACCCTCCCTCTACTGACCCCTTCTCCCGCCTCCAACACAAACCCTCCTCCTGGACACCACCCCAAGGCCTCCTACCCTTCCTCGACCTCTTCATCTCCAACTGCCGTCGAGACATCAATCGCCTCAACCTCTCTACCCCTCTCACCCACTCCAACCTCTCCCCCGCAGAACGTGCAGCCCTCTGCTCCCTTCCCTCCAATCCCAAACTCACCATAGAACCCACGGACAAGGGAGGCGCAGTTGTAGTATGGCGCACTGACCTCTACATCGCTGAGGCCAGGCGCCAACTCTCCAACACCTCCTCCTACCACCCCCTGGATCATGACCCCACCCCCGAGAACCAAACCATCATCTCCCAAACCATCCACAACCTCGTCACCTCAGGTGACCTCCCACCCACCTCCTCCAACCTCATCGTTCCCCAACCCCGCACCACCCGCTTCTATCTCCTTCCCAAAATCCACAAACCTGAATGCCCTGGTCGACCCATTGTCTCCGCCTGCTCCTGCCCCACCAAACTTATCTCCACCTATCTCGACTCCATTTTTTCCCCTTGGTCCAGGAGCTCCCTACCTATGTCCGTGACACCACCCATGCCCTCCACCTCCTCCAGAACTTCCAATTCCCCGGTCCCCAACACCTCATTTTTTACTATGGACGTCCAGTCCCTATACACCTGTATTCCCCATGCTGATGGCCTAAAGGCCCTCCGCTTCTTCCTGTCCCGCAGGCCTGACCAGTCCTCCTCCACTGACACCCTCTTCCGCTTAGCCGAACTCGTCCTCACCCTCAACAACTTCTCTTCCATACCTCCCACTTCCTACAGACAAAGGGGGTGGCCATGGGTACCCGCATGGGCCCCAAGCTATGCCTGCCTCTTTGTAGGTTACAAGGAACAATCCCTCTTCCGTACCTACACTGGCTCTAAACCCCACCTCTTCCTCCGTTACATTGATGACTGTATCGGTGCCGCCTTGTGCTCCCACAAGGAGCTCGAACAGTTCATCCACTTCACCAACACCTTCCACCCCAACCTTAAGTTCACCTGGACCATCTCTAATACCTCTCTCACCTTCCTGGATCTCTCTGTCTCCATCTCAGGTAACCACCTAGAAACCGATATCCATTTCAAGCCCACCGACTCCCACAGCTACCTAGAATACACCTCCTCCCACCCACCTTCCTGCAAAAATGCCATCCCCAATTCCCAATTCCTTTGCCTCCGCCGCATCTGCTCCCAGGATGAGGCGTTCCACTTCCATACATCTCAGATGTTCTCGTTCTTCAAGGACCGCAACCTCCCCCCCTCAGTGGTCAAGAACGCCCTCGACCGTGTCTCCCGCATTTCCCACAACTCATCCCTCACACCCCATCCCCGCAATAACAACCAAAAAAGAATCCCCGTCGTCCTGACATACCACCCCACCAACCCCATTATCCAACGCATCATCCTCCGACACTTCCGCCATCTGCAATTTGACCCCACCACCAAAGGCATTTTTCCCTCCCCATCCATGTCTGCTTTCCAGAGGGACCACTCTCTCCGTGACTCCCTTATCTGCTCCACACTCCCCTCCAGCCCCACCACACCCGGCACTTTTCCCTGCAACCGCAGGAAGTGCTACACCTGTCCTCACACCTCCTCCCTCACCCCCATCACAGGCCCCAAGAAGATTTTCCACATCAAGCAGATGTTCACCTGCAGGTCTGCTAATGTGGTATACTGCATCCGCTGTACCCATTGTGGCCTCCTCTACATCAGGGAAACTAAGCGGAGGCTTGGGGACCGCTTTGCAGAACACCTACACTCGGTTCGCAATAAACAACTGCACCTCCCAGTCGCGAACCATTTCAACTCCCCCTCCCATTCCTCAGATGACATGTCCATCCTGGGCCTCCTGCAGTGCCACAATGATGCCACCTGAAGGCTGCAGGAACAGCAACTCATATTCAGCTTGGGAACCCTGCAACCCAATGGTATCAATGTGGACTTCACAAGATTCAAAATTTCCCCTCCCCCTACTCCATCCCAAAACCAGCCCAGCTCGTCCCCGCCTCCCTAACCTGTTCTTCCTCTCACCTATCCCCTCCTCCCACCTCAAGCTGCACCCCCATCTCCTACATACTAACCTCATCCCGCCCCCTTGACCTGTCTGTCCTCCCTGGACTGACCTATCTCCTGCCTACCCCCCCACCTACACTCACCTTTACTGGCTCCATCCCCGCCTCTTTGACTTGTCTGTCTCCTCTCCACCTATCTTCCCCTCTATCCGCCTCCCCCCTCTCCCTATTTATTTCAGAATCCTCTTCCCCTCCCCCATTTCTGATGAAGGGCCTAGGCCCGAAACGTCAAGCTTTCCTGCTCCCATGATGCTGCTTGGCCTGCTGTGTTCATTCAGCTGTACACCTTGTTATCTCAGATTCTCCATCATCTGCAGTTCCTATTATCTCTGCCCTAGAAACAATCTGTGTGTCATCTGCAAATTTAGCAACAATACCCTTAGTTCTGTCATCCAAATTATTAATAATTAACCATGGAAACATATATGGTCCCAACACTAACCCCTGCAGAGCTCCACTGCTCACTAGCTGCCATCTTGAAAAAGACCCCTTAATCCGTACTGTCAGCCTTTT
Organism: Ginglymostoma cirratum; assembly: GCA_024137785.1. Lineage (NCBI taxonomy): Eukaryota > Metazoa > Chordata > Chondrichthyes > Orectolobiformes > Ginglymostomatidae > Ginglymostoma > Ginglymostoma cirratum. Next base: position 59,360,900 of record JAHRHZ010000264.1, on the reverse strand, counting down.
GCCAGTCAGCCAATCCACTATCCATGCCAATATCTTGCCCCTAACACCACAAGTTTTGGCTTATTTAGCAGCCTCCTGTGTGGCACCTTGTTAAAAGCCTTCTGGAAATTCAAATAGATCACGTCCCCTGGCTGCCCTTTGTCTAATTTACGCTTTACCTCCTCAAAGGATTCTAACAGATTTGTCAGGCCTGATTTCCCCTTGACAAAGCTGCACTGACTCAGCCCTCTTTTACCATGCATTTCCAAGTACTCCACATTTTCATACTTAAAAAATGGACTGAAAAATCTTACCAATGACCATGGTCAGGCTAAGAGGCCTATAATTTCCTGTCTTCTGCCTCCCTCCCTTCTTAGGCAGGGATGTTTCATTACCCATTTTCTAGTCTTCTGGGACCCTCCCTGACTCCAGTAATTTCTGAAAGATCACCACTGATGCCTTTACAATCTCCTCAGCTATCTCCTTCAGAACTCTTGTGTGTAGTCCATCTGGTCCACATGATTTAGCGACCTTCAGATCTTTCAGCTTCCCCAGCATCTTCTCCTTAGTGATGTCCACTACACTCACATCTATACTTGACACTCTTGAACTTCTATTATGCTACTAGTGTCTTCAACCATGAAGAACGGCACAAAACACCTATTCAGTTCCTCTTCCATTTGTTTGTTCTCCATTACTACCATTCTAGCCTCATTTCCAGTGGTCTGATGTCCACTCTTACCTCCCTCTTACCTTTCTTAAATCTAAAAAAACGCATAATTTTAAGCTGAGAGGCAGGAGGTTTGGAGGGAACTTCCAAAAAAATGTTTTCATCCAGAGGATGATAGGGATTGGAAATTCAATGCCTGGGAGGGTAATCTAGGTGGATGACATCACAACCTTTAAAAATTATTTGGATGTGCTCTTCAAGTGTCATAACATTCAGGCTATGGGCATGATGTTGTAAAGTGGGACTAATGTAGAATTAATGCATGTTTGGCAATACAGACTCAATGGGTCAGAAGACCTCTTTTATACTGTATGATTCTGTGATATTTACTCCCTTGGCTCACGCATAAAGTACACGTCAATTGTAGGAGGTAGAAGATGGTGCAATTTTAGGATAAGAAGTGGACTTGGCTGGAAAAATAAATCAGAAAAAATAAATGGAATTTTCTACTTGGCTCAGGCAAAACTAGCTTGAAAAATAGCACGTAGATTTACCTAGCCCTGGTGACTTCAGCAATCAAGAAATTCATTTGAAGAAAAACATTACATACTTACATGTTTTACCTAATGTATCGCCTGCATCAATTATTATTTTTAATGCAATTTGCATTCCTGATTGCACCTTATTGATGATAATCTCGTTTCACCATGGAACAACATTGATTTACAGCAAAGCATTAATGCACCAAATCTCAAGTGCTAAATTAAATATAAATTGGATTGGAATTTTAGATATCCTCTTCTACGTAAATACAGATTATTGAAATTAAATTAGAACAATGCATTTCCCAAATTTGTGCTTTTTTGATGATGGAGTTGTCTGGTGTGCTATAGGTCTGGAATTTACTGTAGGAATAAATGTCTGGCTGGCAGTGTTTGCCCACTGATAGGAAAGCATAAATCAGATGATAAATTTCCAGTAACTGCATATCTGTAGTTAAACATAGCAAGTCTCCTTTCTCCTGCTCAAACAGAAGCTATAATGAGAGAGTATCCTGCCAAGACACTCAAAATTGAGGATATGGGCTTGCTGTATCCACCCGTATAGCTTGGGGGAGGTGGTTGTGAAGTGATAATGTCACTGGGGTAATAATCCAGAATCAACATATATGTTTTGGGGATGTGAGTTGAATCATATCAAGAAAGATAATTAAATTCAATAAAAATATGGAATTAGAAAGAACTAATCCTCGGATGGTGACGGCTAGCATGAGGGGACATTGCTTTAAATTGAGGGGTGATAGATATAGGACAGATGTCAGAGGTAGATTCTTTACTCAGAGAGTAGTCAGGGCATGGAATGCCTTGCCTGCAGCAGTTGTAGACTCGCCAACTTTAAGGGCATTTAAATGGTCGTTGGGTAAACATACTGATGATAATGGAATAGTGTAGGTTAGATGGGCTTCAGATTGGTTTCACAGGTCGGTGCAACATCAAGGGCCGAAGGGCCTGGACTGTGCTGTAATGTTCTATGTTCTGTATGTTCTATGTTCCATGTTCTAATCTAATGGCAATCATTATCAATTGTTGTAAAATTACACCTGGCTCACTTGGGGAAAGAAATATATTGTTGTTATCTGGCCTGTGTGACTCCAGACCTACATCAATGTGGTTGAGTCTTAAATGCCCTCTGGATAATTAGGAGGGAGTAGCTAACAAAGCTAGCCCAGCCAGCAATGCCAATATTCCATGAAAGATCTTCCTTCTTTCAAAAATAAAGCATTGATTTCTCAGGAAAAGATAGAGTTTATCTATCCCAGAGTAAATTGCTAATGCTCGGATTTGGCTTAATCATTGCCAATTACTCATTGAAGTGACTTGAGAAGCCATTTTACTGACAAGCGATCTGTCTAGTCATGCAAATTAATACTTACAAGTATGGAGTTTCATTCTTTCAGGGTTTAATCATTAGGAAAAGCATTTAGTAAGGAAATGTGTTGATGTTATAGACTCGACTGGCTGAAGGGTCTCTTCTGTACCAAAAGATTTTACGAGAAAAGGTCCTTTTACTTCTTCTTTCCATATCTTTCATTTATCTCTCTCTCATTGCCTAATATTTCTTCCTGTCTCTTCAGTTCACTTCTTAAGCCCCATAGATATTGAGGTAAATTTAGTTAAATATTCTAAATTACATTTCCTGGTGTAGATTTGGTGCATCCCAATATGCATAAATCTGATGGTGTTTCTTTTTACACATTTCCCAGGTCCTCCGTAGAGGGCTTTGCACTGATGTGGTGTTTAAACTACACTGAGTTCCAAAGCAAATTTCCATTAAAATATGTAGATATAATGAGTGACTGATACACCCAGCCATCAAGACCATGCAGTGGAAATTTGACCCTCCCTACTGGTTTCTCTCAGTTTGAATGAGTCAGATATCTCAGTTTCAGTTTGGGGAGAATAGGACTTCACGGTATTATACAATACATACCACCAAAGCAAGCCATTTGGATCCACTCCGTGCTAGCCTTTTACACTTCATATCAACATCTGCCTAAACTTTTTTCATCTAATCATAACAGCAAGGCCAATATTTCCTTCATCCTGGTATATTTACCTAGCTTCCCCATTTGATTTTCACCTCAATCATTCCTTGTGATAGTGAGTTCCATATTTTGTTATGAAGGGAAATTGAAGAAGATGGGATTGCTTTCCTTCAAGCAGAGAAGGTTTATCAAAGATTAAATAGAGGAATTTGCAAATTGTTGCATGTTTTAATAGAGTAAATTAGGTCATGCAATACCTGGTGACAGGACAATCAGTGACCATTGGACAGAGATTTAAGATACAACATCAGAAATGCTGGAAAAACTTAATATAGCACTTGTGGCAGCACTTGTAGAAAGAAAGCAGAGTTAACATTCCGGGCCCAGTGACCCTTCTTTTGAACTGCAGTTGTTTTTTATTTGTTTGGAGATTTAAGATAATTGGCAAAAGAACCACGGAGAAGCTGAGGACAATTTTTTTTAATGTCATGCATTGTAATAGTCTGAACCACGAGTAAGAACACTGGGAAAAGCTACAATTCAAAAAGGAATTGGTTACAAATTTGAAAACAAAAATATTGTAAAGCTATGAGAGGAAAAGAAAACGGTGTATGAGATGAATTAATAGTTCTTCCACTGGGTCAGCACAATCTCAATGGGCAAGTGTCCTCATTCCCTGTTTGTTTGATTTTCTGTAACAATAAGTCTGTACCACAGAATGTTAGAAAAAAAATACCTGAGCTAACTGGAAATGCCCAGCAGATATGTGGATAACAGTTAGATTTACAACGGTGCTTTTCAAACCTATTAATATGTGTTACCACTTCCTTTCAGAAAAATATTTCCTGCCTGTTTTGTGGTAGTGCAATTGTATTTTACCATATAAAGGAAGAGCTATATTTTACGACAAGGTCCTAAGCTATTCTTATAATTTAATGGTGCTCTGGGCAGCAAATGGTTAAATAGCTTGTTTCACTATCTCCTGTTTTCTCCTCCCTTCCCCCACCCTTCATTTCTGCAGCTACACAGCGTGTGCTGATGGCGGGGAGGGAAAGATTGTCTTGGATCCAACTCCCTCCCGAACATCCTGAGATTGAGGATGTTGGAACCAGCGAGGGTGTGGCCCTTGCGAAAGGACAAGTCTAGCTCAGCCTCTGGGAGCCAGAGGAGACAGATCACAGTTTGAGTGGTTTCCTTCAGTTATCACAGTTGTTTCTTTGTGGATGGGAGACATTTCACAGAAAAAAATATTCATAAATTTAATGGTAGTACATATAGGCGAGAAAACCAAAATCCAGGACGTTGGAGCGGAGTCGTTCTTCTAGTAGGTTTGACCGGGTTCGACCGGGTCGGAGAGGACATAGGAGTGTTTCAGGACCCTGGACAGCAGAGTAGCGGGGACCTGTGGGGGAGTTTCAGCACCCTGGACAGCGATGGCGTGGCCGTGCATTAGCCGAGCGTGTTGTATCGCTCGCTTCTGGAACCAGCTAGACAAGGCTGACATTGCAGTGCCTCTAGTTTTCACGAAATATTCCGAGGTTACCGATGGGGCTACTCCCCACCAACAAATCCGAGCCCCGGGCATCGATGCACAGCCTACTAGTGGCGACCAGGAATCGGTTGCCAAGACGACCGAGGTACCTTTTCTATTGTTTTCTAAAAAAAAAACTCTAATGAATTCATGTCGTTACATTCTGCACTGCAATTTATATTTCTGTTTAGGCACTTTACGGTTAATGTGTATATCAAGTTAATTTCGGGATCAGTCTATGTGGTCCAGGACTGTTGTGTAACCCTTGGCAACACAGGAGAGAGTCCTTTATCCACTAGCATCTACCAGTGTTCTCCTCCATCTCCACCTACCTATAGTCGCCAGGCAGCAGATGTGGCTCTCTTTTTACCTACTGTCTGTAGCTCTCCACCCCTCCTTCCTCTTTGTTGTCATGACCTTTCAAGTACTTGTTCTCTGTTTACCCTGTCCTGGTATTCTGTACATTCTGAAGATACGACAGTAACCCTTCTCCCCCCTCACCACCCCCTCCCCACCCCCACCTATAGCCCTTTCCCTTCCCTAAACGTGGCTTTTTAACATTCATTAAAGTCAAAACTTGCAGTCAATGGAGGAGAGTCATGAAGCAAAAGCTGAATTAAAAACTAGACCAAAGGAAACGTAAATAATATATGCAGAGCAACCTATATACAGCTGGATAGACAGACAGGTAGATGTATAAACAGATAAAAGTCACTCATTCTAGGAATTGATTCTCACCTTTTCCATTTATTTAGACAACAATAATTAATTAGATATAATTTGATTAAAAGTGCTTTTCACATTTAATTATTTAAATTTAGTTTATGAGAGATTGCAGCATAATCCTTCTTTATAACCAACATAAAATATTCCATTGGATCCTTTTCTAAAATTATTCTTTCAAGAATTTAGTAAGTTTGTAGAGAGCCCACCTAATGTAATTTAAAAAACACACAGGGAGGGACACCGAAGCACACGTAGACAAATCAAGCACACGCCCTTTTTAATTCTGACATTGTTAACACTCTCCACCTTCCCTTTTGTTTTTTCCTATCCATTCTACCAGTTGAACAGGGAATACCTTGATTGTATGAAACCCATAGATGCCTAATTTTATTTCAGGTCCAGATCCCACACCCCTTTTTTGATCAATACTCACACAAACTGCGTCACACCACCTGAAATGCTGCGCCTCTATGCAGTGCCAATATAGTCTGGTAATACAGGAAATGTCAAGAGCACTGCAGTGAAGACAAGGATCTTTTCAATTCAAAACCAGTTCAGTTTAATCATTTATTGCTGGTACTTATACAACCTTAATGGAATGAGTGGTCTTCATTGTTCACCATCATCAGGGTTAGATGATGATTCCTTGAAAGAGCAAGTATTAAAATACAGCATTTAAAAAAACTTGTTCTCAGCATTACTGTTTGGAATGCAGACTTGGCTGGCAATGTTCACTCTGTATTCTTTTGCACAGAAATGACCAAAATAAATAAACAATAGATTTTGGTCTAAACCTATAGTTGGCAGTTGTGACTCAATGGAGCACACGCTCACCTGAGTCAGAAGACTAGAGCCTCATTTCAACAAATGAAGCACAAAATTTGCAAGATGACAGACCAGTGCAGTGCAGTATTGAGAGAGATGCTGCACTGCTGGAGGCGCTGTCTTTTGGATGAGAAGTTAAGCTGAAGGCTTATCTGTGCAATCAATTTTTAACATATTATGTAATGCTATAATTTGGGAAATTGAGTTCTGAAGTGGAGATTTTATTTGTTTTTGGGTGACTTAGCTTTTCTTAAGGGTGTGGAACTCTGTTCATTTGGGCAGTTGGTCAAAACAACATTTCCAGAAAATCATGTGACTCAAGCTAGGTGGCTAGAAAAATTACCTGGTGAGATAATCAGGGCAACTAACATGGAGATAGTGGCATAACGGTAATTTCACTGGTCCAATAATCTAGAGCCCCAGGCTATCAGGGGAAATGGGTACAACTCCTATTGTAGTAGATGGTGAAATTTGCATTCAATATACAACTGGCTGGATGGCAAACACATGTAACCACAGTCTACTGTCATTTACTGATGTACATTAGGGAAGGAAACTCACCATCCTTACCTGGTCTGGTCTACATTTGACCCCAAGTGTACAATGAGATTGACCCTTAACTGCTCCTGGACAATTAGAGATGGTCAATAATTGCTGGATTATGCAGTGATGCCCACAGCCTGCGAATGAGTTAAGAACAAGTAAATTAAATTGAATTTTTACAACTTATAGAAACTAACCCGGCCTAGCCATATAAATACAATGACTACAAAAGCACATCAGAGATTAGGAATACTGCCACGTGTAACTCACCTCCTGACTCTCCAAAGTTTGTCCGCAATCTACAAGGCTCAAGTCAGGAATGTGATGGAATACCACGCCCCGCACCACCCCCCCACTCCACCCCCACCCACCCCCCCTCCTCAATTTGCCTGGAGGAGTGCAGCTCAAAACAGTACTCAAAAAGCTCAATACCATTGAGGACAAGGCAATTAGCTTGTTTGGTCCCACAAACATCCATTCCTTTGACCACCGAGAGTAGCAGCAGCATGTGCCGTCTACAAGATGCACCAGAAATTCACCAAAGATCCTCAGGCAGGATCTTCCAAACCCATGTCTACTCCCACAAGGACTAGGGCAGCAGATACATGAGAACAACACCACCTGTATGTTCCCCTCTGAACCACTCACCATCTTGACATGGAAATATATCACTCTTCCTTTACTGTTGCTGGGTTAAAATCTTGGAATTATCTCCGTAATGGTGCTTTATGTCAATCTATAATGCATGAACTTCAGCTGTTCATGAAGGCAGCTCATCACCGCCCACTCAAGGACAACTAGGGACAGGCAATAAATGGTGAATCAGAAGTGAAGCCTATGCCCCATGAGCAAATTAAACAAAAAAAAGGTCAGAGACATGACTAAGAAGAAAAGATCCATAGCAGCAGAAGGGCAGTTTAGTTTTGAGGTCATCAGAATTGGAAATAAGTCTTAAGCTATTTTAGTAGTCCAAGTAGACAGGGCTGGCACATGTCGTGAGTTTTTCTTTGAGATCAGTGAGGAAATGTCAATGATTAATCTGTGCATGTGTATCTTGGAGACATATGGTAATGTAGAGAATTATATCTATGGAGTATGCAGAAATTCACTGAAAGGAAATGTTTGTGATATTGTCAATGAGATTGACTAATCAGTAAAGTATTTTGCTGGGGAAAAGTGTCAAATCTTTATTTTTGCTGTTAATAATAAGACATTTCCAGGTATTTTTGTGTATATTGGTGATATTTTCTTGTGCGGAATAAACATTAAATGTTTGTTTGTTAAAAACAGTAGTCATGTCACTACTTTGAAGAAGAGTAGTGGAGTTCTGTCTTTGTCCTGGCTAATATTTACCACCAGTGAACATCACTAAAAGACATTATCTGATCATTTCTGCTGTTTGTGAAAAGCTGCCTTGGCAACTTCCATAGCACCTTCAAAAGCAGCTTTGAAACCTCTAACTCCTATTACCTAAAAAATCAATGCTGGTGGTTGTAGGAGAACACTACCAATTGCAAGTTCCTCTCCGAGCCACACACTATGCTGACTTGAAATTCTTCCAGTGTCACTGTGTCAAGATCCTGGAACTCCTTCTCTGACAGCACTATGGGAGTACCTACACCAAAAGGACCGCAGCAGTTCAAGGAGGCAGCTCACCACCACCTTTCCAAAGGTAATTTGGGATGAGTAACCAAAATAGCGACTTTGCCAGCAACGTGTCCCATGAACATACATTTTAGAACTCCCACGTTAAAACACTTACAGAATTTCAAAATGAGCTACTTGTTCGTAAAGTGATTTGGAATGTCCAGAGATTATGAAAGGCTATACACATGTGAGTGTTCCTTCTAACAAGTTTGGGTGGTGTTTGGAAGAAGACGCGAGTGAACCAATGCCTGGGTGAACTATAGCTCTGTCAATTCATGGGTGCAACTTTAGGTGGTTAACACAAGGGTAATTTCCAGACACAGAAATGCTGAACAAGATTTAAAAATTATTGCATTTATATAGTGCCTTTCAAAACCACATAATGTTTCAAGTTGCTATGGACACAATGAAGTAATTCTGAAGTGATATGGCTTTAATATAGGAAACTTAGCAACCAATTTACATGCAGTCAACTTGCACAAGCAATAATGTTGCAATGATCAGATAATCTGTTTTTATGATCCTGATTGTGAGATTAATATTGGCCAGGACACTGAGAGAATTTCCCTGCTCTTCCTTTAAGTACAGGTGTGGGGTCTTTTACATTTACCTGAGATAGTATTGTTTATTGTCTTATCCAAAAGACAGCACCTCCATCAACTCCCCAGGTACTGGATATCAGTGCAGATTTTCATGCTCAAGCCCAAGGTCAAGACTTGATCACATAACTCTGGAGCAATTGTGTAGGCAATGGAGCTGTAATTGGCACATCTACTGGAGTGAAGTCTAACTTTCTTTGATGATTTTTCAGGAGCACGCACTCTCAGTCATGATCTTGTTATATGGTGGAGCAGGCTTGAAGGGGCTGAATGGTCTAATTCTCCTCCTAATTAGTGTGCTCATAATTTACACTGACCTCAATCCTTTGTGGTGGCAAATTCCATCTCTGTTGGAATTTTAGCTGGGCATTTGGCCCGGTTGTTCCATTAGAGGTAATATACGAAGTGCATCATCCCAGCTTGTACACAGTAAGATCCCGGAAGATAGCAACCAGATAATCTGTTTATAATGTTGTTTGAGAAATAAATACTTGCTAAAATGCGAAGGAGAACTCCTCTTCAAGTTTGTGATCTTTTGCACTTACCCGAGAAGATAGCTAGAATCTTGGTTCAACAATTCATCTGAAATACACACTGCCAACAGCGCAGTGCTCCCTCTGTACTACACTAGTGCTCAAATCTCTGAAGTGGCATTCATATCCACAATTTTCTAATTAATAATAGGGCTAGCCACTGAACCCCAGCTGGCACTGTTGAGGAATGCCAATGTAGAAAAGGCAGCAAAGGTGTGACATAACATTTCAATAGCTGAACGATGGAAACAAAACTATTAATGAATTTTGGACCCAGTCACACTGGGCACCTCAGAGGTCTGGCCTGTACCCATATTGATGTGGCAAACTGATGATGGCACAAATCCCACTGGAGCTAAGATATCTCTGGGAAAAGTGTTTGGCTTAATGCATGAGATCCACTTTCTTACTGGCTTGATGGGGCTCCTGCTAGACCAGAAAACATGATCTGCTCTAATACTAAGGGGGCTAATGGCTTAATGGTGCTGTCACTAGACTACGAATCTGGAGAGCCAGGTAATGTCCTGGGGACCCAGGTTCAAATCTTGCCATGGCAGATGGTGGAGTTTAATTTCAATAAAAATCTAATGATGACCACAAAACTGTTGCTAATTTGTCAAGGAAAACCCCATTGGGTTCAATAATGTCCTTTAAGGAAGGAATCTGTCATCTTTACCTGGTCTGGCCTGTGACTCCAGACCCACAGAAATGTGGTTGAGTCTAAACTGCCCAAATTGGGTGCGGCCAATAAATACTGGCGTAGCCAACAATGATGAAATCCTGTGAATGAATTAAGAAAACAACCTGGAATGGTTAGGTTGTCTTATGAGGAAAGGTTGGACTGGACACATAGTATCCATTGGAATTTAGAAAGGTATGATATAACTTCATTACAGTGTGTAAGATCCTAAGCAGTCTTGACAGGTTGTAGAGGAGAGGATGGTTCCTCTTGTGGGAGAATCTAGACCAGGCATTGCAGTTTAAAAATGAGGAGTAACTCATTTCAAACAGAGATTGAAAACGGCAAGGACCACGGTCAGTGTGAGATAGAGGTCGCATGAATATACTCTTGGAAACTTGGATCAAAGTTCAAATTCAGTGCAAAGAGAGATGGGGGAGCTTTCCCTAAAGATAATGCAAGAATCAAATCCCACCCCAGAGTAAGACGTGAGCAGGAGAGGATAAAAATGTGAATTGTGAGGCCGAATTCAGTGAGACTAGCCGCTGAATAACACCACAATCCACAGCCTGACGCAAGGGCAAGGAAGCTGATTGCTGAATATTTCCAGTCTTTAAAGCAAAAGTGAAGTCTTCAGTTTGTATAGAGGTCTCCAATTCTCTCTTCGCTTCTCTCTTTTCTTAAAAATAGCTGCTTAAACATACGATTGATATTGGTAACTATTTTTGTTTTACAAAAACAAAATATTACAATAAAATGTGAAAGGCAGGGAAACTGGAGCCATTATTTTATATGTTAAATCAAGCCCAACAGTGATAGCAGGACCGGTGATGTGTTGCTGCTGCAGAACGTAGAAGTTGCTGGACACCACGTGATCCAAAGTGAATACATCTGTATGTTTGTAGGTCAAAGAACTTTGGATTTGAGTTACAAGGCTGGAGTCTGAGCTGCAGACATTGCACCAGATTAGGGAAGGGGAGAGTTACCTGTATACTTTGCTGCAGAGGGCAGTCATACTCGTTGGTCTGGGTGACTTAAAATTGTTGTATGATTAGTGAGGGTTGGGCGTGTAACAGCAAGTGATAGAGGTATGAGGATGTAAGGGGTTGCAATTGTGGGATTTAGTAGGCTTCATCTATGAATCCCAAACAACGAGAATCCACGTTCAATGGATAAGAGGGAAGACAAATGGAATGTTGGCTTTTATTTCAAAGTGAATGGAGTATAAAAATAAGGTTTTGATAAAACTATAGATGGCACTAGTCAGACCACAGCAGGAATACTGTGGACAATTTTGAATCCTTTATATAAGGAAAGATAGACTGGCATTGGAGGCAGTCCAGAGAAGGTTCATTAGGCTGATCCTGGGTATGGAGGGATTGTCTTATGAGGAGATGTTGAGTAGATTAAGTCTGCACTCATTAGAGTTTAGAATAAAGAAAGGCAATCTTATTGAAACAAGTAAGGTTCCTAGGATACTTGACTGGCTTGGATATGAAAAATTGTTTCCCCTTGTGGGAGAGTCGAGGACCAGAGAACAAAATCCCAGAGGTGGGGGAAAAAAATTAGGCAAAAAAATGGAAAGAGCTGTGGATACTGGAAATCTGAAACACAAATAGAAATTGCTGGAAAATCTCAGCAGATCTGGCAGTATTTGTGGAGAGAGGTCAGAGTTAACTGTTCTGAACTGTTCTGAAGTAGGGTCACTAGACTGGAAACGTTAATCTGATTTTCTCTCCACAGATGCTGCCAGACCTGCTGAGATTTTCCTGGAGTTTCAGTTTGTGTCTCAGAGTTAGGGGTCACTCAGTTAAGACCAACCTGAAGGAGGAATTTCCTCTCTCAGAGGATAGTGAACTTGTGGAATTCTTTGCTGCAGAGTGCTTTTGAGTTGTGGTGGTTAAGTATCTTCAAGGCTGAAATAGACATTTTTCATCAATTAGGCGATTTGACAATATGGGGAAAGGGCAGAAAAGTCGTGTTGAGGATTAGCTGATCAGCCAAGATTACATTGAATGGCAGAGAAGACTCAATGGGCTGAATGGCCTACTTCTGCTCCTATGTCTTATGATCTAATCTGGAATTATTTTTTCTCTCTGAGGGCCATGAGTCTTTAGAACTTCCGAAAAGGTGTTGGACACAGAATCCTTGAATATTTTCAAAGCAGATGTAGATAGATTCTTGTTAAGCAAGGGTTTGAAAGATTATCAATAGAGGGATACAATCATGTGGTAAGGTCACTGGACTGGGGAAATCCACAATCTATGGACAGGGATTCGAATCCCACTGCAGTAAATGGTGCAGCTTTAACTGAATTAACAAATGTAGAATTCGAAAACTACTCTCAGTAATGGTGATCATGAAAATACCTTTATGGGTGGCTTAATGGTTAGCACTGCTACCTCACAGCACCAAGGACCCAGGTTTGATTCCACCCATGGGTGACTGCCTGTCCATATGGAGTTTGCATGTTCTCCCTGAGTCTGTGTGGGTTTCTTCTGTGTGCTCCGGTTTCCTCCCACAGTCCAAAGGTGTGCAGGTTATGATGGATTGGCCATGCTAAATTGCCAACAGTGTCTAAGGATGTGCAGGCTCAGTGGATTAGCTATGGGAAATGCAGGGTTTCAGGGGTAGCGTAGAGGCATGGGTCTAGATGGGATGCTCTTTGGAGGGTTTGTGTGGACTTGATGGGCTGAAGAGCCTGCTTCTGCACTGTAGGCTTCCTATGATTCTATGAAAGGTGGGCAGGAATGTGGATTTCAATATACAATCATATCAGCCATGAATCTATTGAATGGTAAAGGAGGCTTGAGGGGTGGAGTGGTGTCCTCCTATTACTTGTTCATGTGTGTGTTATGATCTCTCTCAGAGAGCTTTCAAGACATTTCCTTCAGGAATTAAACAGAGTTTGGTGATGCTCTTGTTGCTTCCTGAAGTTTTCTGCTTGACTCCATTTTCCATCTCACAAGCCATAGTCACTGAATGGACCATTTGCTCTCAATCCCATTTCGTCTCTTCTGCTATCCCTCGAGTTCCATCTCCTCGCTTGCTTGTCACACCTTGTATACCACACCCAATCAACATATCAAAAGATGTCCTCTGTGCATGGGAAGAATTTTAACATTCCTCCACCACCACACTCCATTCCCCTCCCCAGTGGGTTTGCAGATGGTGTGGTGCCCATGAAATCCCCTGGGTGATTTTCTTCTCCCTCAACTGTTTTCCATATTACAGGGCTCTCTGACAATACCTGGGATGGTATTGTGGGATGCTCCTATCCTCGTCCAAATTCAAGCCTTTAAATGGCCTGAATTCTCAGTTTAGGGGCAGGGTCAGGAAACTGGGCAAAGCACCTTAATTGGAAGAAGTGGCACTACGCTCACAGCCCCCTTTTCTCAGGTCACCAATGCTGACCCTCACGAGGACTGCATCCCGATTGTGTGCCCTGCCCACAGCCTCTCCATCAAACCCTGTCCTCCCAAATCTCCCTACGCAATAGCCTAGTGGTATTATCACTGGACTGTTAATCCAGAGACCCAGGTGATATTCTGGGGACCCAAGTTCAAATCTCACCATGGCAGATGGTGGAATTTGAATTCAATAAATATCTGGAATTAAGAATCTAATGATGACCATGAATCCATTGCCAATTGTTGGAAAAACTCATCTCGTTCACTAATGTCCTTTAGGGAAGGAAACTGCCATCCTTACCTGGTCTAGCCTACATGTGACTCCAGACCCACTGCACTCTGGGCAATAAATGCTGACCTAGCAAGCGATGCCCTCGTCCCTTGAATGAATAAAGAAAAAAATGATCTCACCTCTGCTCCCTGCTGAGAGGTTTTTTGTACTTGCCTGATCCTAGGCTCTGGGGCTTAAAATCTGGCCACTGTTTATAGATCCTACCCTGGCCGTTTTGGCCAATGGTGCTACCAGAACAACAGCCGGCCAATCAGATTGGCTTGAAGCTCTCAAAAGCAGGCATGTGCCCAAACGAGGGACTGAACTCCCAGTTCCAGGCAATGAATAATCCTCAAACATCAAGTGGCCAGTGGGGCTGCTATGATTGGTAGAGTTGCGCTCATTTCCCACTATTTAGAAAGTCCCACTCCTGAACAAACAGCCCATTATCTCTTTCCTGCCTTCACATGATTAATAACCTTTGTAATGGTCTATCACATAACCATCCTCCAATGCCTCTACTCTGTCCAGCTGTGTGGAACTCCAGTGGCTCAGTTTTGCTCATAGCTTCGACCCACACATAGCCAAAGCATTTCCTATAGTGGCTCATTTTGAAACCTGTACCTTTATTCTTTTGAAACCCCTAAGGATGTATCTTTGGTCCCAGCCTCTTCCTCATCTTTGTGTGCAGCAAACCAGCAACATCGCACAGAGACATCGCAAAAGCAGAAATTGCTGGAGAAACTCCACAAGTTTGACAGTAGCTGCGGAAAGAAAGCAGAGTAAACATTTTGAGTTCAGTGGCCCTTTTTCAGAATGGATAGTTGCTAGGAAAAGATGGTATATATGCTGAAGATGGGCGAAAGACCAAGTGGAAAGGTGGAGACATAGTCCTGAAAGTGACAAAGGAAATTAGGCAGACACTGGGATGGGTGAAAGTAAGCTAGGGAAGGAGAAAAGCTGATGCTGGGAACAATGAGTAGGTGAAAATGGGTTACTGTGCTGAAAGCAGCCCAATTCATGACAGGGTCGGGCTGTGGGAGCTGGGTAAAGGACCTGAAGGCAGTTTCAGGCTCTAAAATTATTAAATTCATTGTTGCATCCTGAAGGCTGTAGGGTCTCTAAATGGAGAATGAGGTACTATTCTTCCAGCTTGCACTGGTCTTCCTTGGAGCACTGCAACAAGCCCAAGATAGAAAGGTTGGCCAGGGAACATGAAGACAGCAGATCAGTTTCTACATGTATGCTAATGGCACCCATGTTAAAGTCACAATCAAATCTCCCAATCCATCTCCCATCACTGCAATCGGCTTGTCAGACATCCAATCTAGGGGAAGATTAATTGCTTCCAGTTCACCTACATGACTGAGGGATAAACATTAGCAGGGAGGGATTCCCCGGAGACAGTAAGCACTGCAGATGCTGGAAGTTAGAGTCAATAAATGTGGAGCTGGAAAAGCACAGCAGGTCAGACAGCATCCTAGGATCAGACAAGTCAACGTTTCAGGCTGAAAGCCTTCGGTAGGTATCCTGACAAAGGGTTTTGGCTGGAAACATTGACTTTCCTGCTCCTCTGATGCTTTCTGACCTGCTGTGCTTTTCCAGCTCCACATTTATTGACTGGGGCTTCCCGATTGCTTTCGAGATACTGTCATGGCTGCCACCTGAGCGGACAGATGGGGCCTTGCGTTTATCTAAAGGGCAGTAACCTCAGCAGCAAATGATAGCCTCAAATCACTGGAGTGGGACCTGAATGCACAGTCCTCATGGCTCAGAGAACTGTCAGTAAGCAATAGCTGGCACCTTCATGCCTCCAGGTGACATTGCCTTGTCCTCTGTGTGGATGATCTCTTTAATTTGTTCATATTCAGCTTGTTGCGTAGTGTAGTGTTGCGACAAGAAGGTTTTAAGCACCTGAAAAGTGGGAATAGTCCCAGTTCACCTGTTGGTCACCGCTCCCTTTACAATCCCTGGGAGGCGATTGGGAATTCTTTCAAGGAATTAACCAAAATTAATGCACAAATTAAGGTGTTAATGAAGTTAATCAGAAACTGCTTTAAATAAAAGTCACAATATCCAATGTTGGAATAAGTGCCAAGAAGCACAATACAGAAAAATGTGGGACCTTTGAGGGACGTCAGCAGGAAGCCAAATGCTTGCGACTGCAATCATATGGGAGAACAGTTTCGGACCATAAGAATTCATGAAAGAAATCTTTAAAAGCAAAGTGATAAGATTTGTTTTTGTGGACGTACAATGAACGAAGGCAGCCTGTCTCTTTCTGCCACAGAGACAAATTTGAAGGCGGCATAGATACACAAACATCCATATTAGAACACAGCAGCACTGAGTTTATCACTAAAGTTCAGAGTAAAGGTTGATAAAAACAATGTAAAGCAATTAATTCTGTATTTTGAGTAGAGTTTTCTGTAATGTATTAAATTGAATATTAGTATTAGTAAGAAGGTTTTGCGCAGAAATTAATCAGGTTGAAAGTTGGGAAATTCCCACTTAATATGTTACAACTCAGGATGTTAAAAACGGAGAATATAATCAATACATTGACGATCATCGTCTGAAATTCCGTAGATACCGGAAAAATTCTTGTAGCTTGGAAGCATGTAAATATTCTCAGCTATTGAAGAAAGAAGAAGGGGAGAGAAATATAGATCTGTCAGCCTTACAGTAGAAGTGAAATGGATAAACTTGCTTCAGAACTGTTATGAAGTTCTAAAAATGTGTCACTGGACCTACAACATTAACTCAATATTTTCTCCACAGACATTCGCCAGACTTGCTGAGATTTTTCCAGCAATCCCCATTGTAGAGAGGCATATGGGTGTCTAATAAGTCACTAAAGGCTAACAATGCAGATGCAGCAAGCTATTGGGAAGGCTAATGGAAAGTTAGCCTTTGGCACAAAAGTAGTGAAGTCTAGCTTCAATTGCATAGGAACTTCAGACTGTACCTGGAGTACTGTGCACAGTTTTGGTCTCCTCAAGAAGAATAATATTGCCATGGAGGCAGTGCAATGTAGATTCACCAAACCTGTTCCTGGAATGGCATTACTGTCCTATGAAGAGAGATTGAGCAAATTAGTAACAGAGTTTTGAAGAACAAGATGCAATCCGATTGAAAACTTCAAAATACTTAAAGGGATGGATAGGGTAGACAGAGGTGAAAGGTTTCCCTGCCTGGGAGGTCTAGAACCAGGAGGCACAATTAAAAATGAGGGACTCATGTTTAGGTCTTGTTTCGGACCAAGACAAAGAAAAATTCTTCACTTAGGAAATGGCGAATTCTCTACTCCAAGAGCTGTGAAGGTCAAACTTTGAGTACATTTATAGTACAGCTTGATAAATGTTTTGATAAAGTGTAAAGGGTTGTGAGGGTAAAAGACAGAGAAGTGTTCAATCATTCATCTCATTTTCAATGGTAGAGCAAGTTTGATGGGCGTAGTGGCCTACTTTCATTCCTCTAATTCAATATTTTGATGAAAGGTTATCGACCTTAAATATTTACTATGCTTCTCTGCACCAAGATATTGCTAGCACAAAAATTGAACAGGCTGAATGGCCACCTTCTGGACTGCACAAGTCTATCATTGTTATTGTTCTGAGCTTTGGTTTGTACCATTAGCCGTTGTTGATCATTATTTTAAATTCATTCATGGATTTTTTTTTTGTCAGTGTATATTGTCAGTTAACAGTCAACCACATTACTGTGGGTCTGTGGCACGTAGGCCAGATCAGGTGAGGTTAATCCATTTAACCTACTCATCTTTGGACTGTGGGAGGAAACCAGAGCCTGAGAGTAAAATCAAACCCAGGTCCCTGGCGCTGTGAGGCAGCAAAGCTAATTACTGAGCCACGTGCCACTCACTAAGTAAGATAAATTTTTTAATTCACTCATGGGATGAGGGTATCGCTGGCCAGGCAGCATCTATTGTCCATCCCTAATTGCCCAGAGGGCTGTTAAGAGTCGACCACATTGCTGTGCATCTGGAGTCAATGTAGGCCAGACCAGGCAAGGAAGACATATTTCCTTCCCTAAAGACATCAGTGAACTGGATAGAGTTCTCTTTTCAATTGACAATGGATTCATAGTTATCATTAGACTTTTAATTCCAGATTAACTCTAACATGTGTAGAATTGGCTAACCCTGATTATGTTATCAAGCAATGTAAGAAAGGTATAATATCTCGAAAATGTACATGGCATTGTTTAGATAGCGGAGCTTTACACTTCTAGGAACACAGGACCTAGGAGCAGGTACTTGGCCTTTCAAGCCTGCTGTACCATTCCTTAAGATCATGACTCACCTGTTTGTGATCTCAGCTCCACTCTCCAGTCTGCATCCCATAACTTTATTGGTCAGTGCATTGAGTATAGGAGTTGGGAGGTTTTGTTGTGGCTGTACAGGACATTGGTTAGGCCACTTTTGGAATATTGCATTCAGTTCTGTTCTCCTGCCTTTAAGAAGGATGTTGTGAAACTTGAAAGAGTTCAGAAAAGATTTCAAACAATGTTGCCAGGTTTGGAAAAGTTGAGCTGTAGGGAGAGGCTGAATAGGCTAGGGCTATTTTCCCTGGAGCATCAGAAGCCGAGGGGTAACCTTATAGAAGTCTATAAAATCATGATGGGCATGGATAAGATAAACAGACAAGGTCTTTTTCCCAGGGTGGGGCAGTCCAAACTAGAGGGCATAGGTTTAAGGTGAGAGGGGAAAGATTTAAAAGGGACCTAAGGGCTCTTGTGGTGCGGTGGTTATGTCCCCGAATGCCTGGGTTCAAGTCCCACCTGAGGAGTGTAATAGCATTTATGAGTATGTTGATTTGAAAATATCTACAAGAGATGCACAGCAGGTAAGGTCCTGTTACTTGAGTTTGGAGTGAATAGTCACTGGTTTGGTGTCTTTTGGGAAAGCTCGTCTAACCCATGCCTGGACTGATATCAGGCAGTGGTAGACTGAGTTGCACAAGTCATGGCGGTTGACTGAGGGAGGGGAAGAAGGCTGGAATATAATAGGCATGGGTCAAGGAGCTGGCCAAGGTTGGATATCTGTCTGGCCAATGGTGGCAGCCTCACTAAGAAAAGGTGGAAGGGCCAGGAGATCTAACAGTGCTATGGCCTCCAAGAGTCCAAATAACGCTCCTGTTTAGCAGGGAATGAATGCCCATATAGCTGCCCTTTAATTGAGGTGCCAGCACTTTTGACCCAGTGAGGCAACAGTGGAATCATCATTCTCCCACCTGCCCCTGCTGCATATCTAATAAGCTGAGCACATGATAAAACTGATCCGACCCCCAGCACAGAAATGATGAGTACTTTCATTCCCACTATCAGTCCCATACTGTATAATACAACGTTTGATACACAAGTCATTTGAACCTCAGATTACATCCAAGCTGGGTTGGTCAGTCTTGAGTTTAAAATTTTTCAAATCCTCAATTTATAATTAGTTGAATTAGTAATGTTGATGACTATTGTTAAGATCCTGGCTAATGTTATTACTAAACAGGTCAGATCCCAGACTGAAATATAGCTTGACAGATCATATTTTGTTTGCTTTGGGTATAATGAGGTAGTCTCTCGCTGAAACGTAGACATTACTATTTTTCAGGTTTGTTTGTGTTTAAAGCAGAAGTTTATTAAGCAGAAGAAATTAAAATAAAATAGATTGGACCAAAACTTTATGTATAATACACCTTGAGAAATGTTGAAACGCATGGTAGAAATATAATCTATAAATCCCAAAGGCATCCTCGTACAGTACTCATAACAGAGAACAACATCTTATCCTCTAACACCTCAACAGCATAAGTTGAGTGCGGCCTCAGCTCCCACTCCAGGGATACTTGTAGCCACTTCTTGGAACATTCATACACCTGAGCTTAAATTTTCCCAGCTTCAAATAACCTGTTAAGGGTTTCATCCAGTGAATTCTGGTCTGGAACTGTTATTCCTGAATTTACGGTTGTGTATTTTACGATTTTCTCCCTTTCTCAGGAGCACTGTTCTACACAGCCATCTTCATCCAAGACTTCTGCAGAACTGCCCCAAACTGAAGCAAAAATCTAAACATTGTTGTTCAAACACGGATGTTTACCCTGAGCTTAAAAAAGTCCAGAAACTTCAACTAGAAAGCTTGAGGTACTACTCTGTGTACCTTGATCACTTGTAAATTCTCCTAATGTGAACAAAACCTGATTAGTCCAGCAAGGCATGTCCACAAGGAGTCTTACCAATTTATATAGATGCATCATAGGAAGCCATCTATTTGGATGCATCACAGCATTGTGTGGGGCAACTGCTTTTCCCAAGACCATAAGAAACTACAGAGAGTTATGAACACAGCCCAGTCCAGCAAACCAGCCTGTTATCCATCGACTGCATCTATACTCCTTGCTGCCTTGGGAAAGCAGCCAACATAATCAAAGACCCCTCCCACCCCGGTTATACTCTCTTCCACCCTCTTCCATTGGGCAGAACATATAAAAGTCTATATACACATATGGATAGCCATGCTGTGAAGGTGCCAGTGTTGGACTGGAGTGGACAAGAACAGAAGGCAGGCCACACCAGGTTATAGTCCAACAGGTTTATTTGAAGTCACAAGCTTTTGGAGCATTGCCCCGATGAAAGAGAAGTGCTTCGAAAGCTTGTGACTTTGAATAAACTTGTTGGACTATAACCTGGTGTCGTCTGACTTCTGACATATGAATAGATTCAAGTATGGCTTTTCCCCCGGTGTTATTAGCCTTCTGAATGGACCTCTCAAATTTCAAACTTAATGTTGATCCCACTTCTGTGCACCTTCTCTACAGCGTAAAATTGTATTCTTTACTCTGTTCTAGTACCCTAACGTACTTCGTATGGTATGATCTGCTGTGCTGCACGCAAAACAAAACTTTTCACTGTACCCACGTACACTTGATAATAATAAGTCAAATCAAATCAGGCTATCGCTCTAAAGCTGTTTTGAAAGAAATCACCATGTTAATCATTAAACCCTTCTGGCACACCGAAAAACCCTTATGTCACTAATTCAAAATGTAAAAATCCAAACTTAAAAATAAATTAAAACATATATAAATCACATACGTGACATCACTATACCGTTAAACATCATGTTCATTAAAAACCCATCTAATGACTTCAAGGAAGGAAATCTGTTATCTTTACCTGGTATGGCCTACAGCTAAATCCAGACCAACAGCATTGTAGTTGATACTTGACTGCCCTCTGAAGTGGCCAATAAATCACTTTGTGCAGGGGGCAATTATGAATTCATAAGAAGTGCTAGGCTTGCTATTAATGCCTACATCCCAAGAAAGGGAAACAAAATGTCCACTTAGTTTTACACTTTTAGCCTCAGTGGGAAATAAAGCTACTATAAAATAAATGTTTGCTGTTGATGTGCCAATGTTGCCAATGAGCTAATCCATGTATTTTTAAATTATGGGACACTCAGGCATCTGAAGCAGCGACGGAAGCCGTGTCAGCATCAGTAAGTACCAAGGCTGCATCACGCCGAGAGTCGGTCATGAGGCAGGACTATCGCCCCTGGAAGGTGCGCCCGGAGCCCAGCTGTAAGCCCAAGCAAGAATACACACCAGCAGACACACCCTTTGAGAAAGAGACACAATACAAGATGGATTTCAAGGCCTGGCCAATCCCCAAGAGGAGTGACCACCATCCTTGGATACCAAAGGGGGACAGGGGCAGCCAGACACCAGTGCCCACCAGAGAAGAGCCTCCTGGTTCGGTTGCAACTCCTGTGGCACTTCCAGCAGTGGGTCATGATCCAGGAAAAGGCAAGGTGGCAGATGCTCTTAACAGGCAGATCAAAGAGGAGAGAGGGACCAGCACCTCCTACAGGTAACGAACCAAACCACAGCCAGATTCCCTTCACTGTGGGCATTCTGAGTCATTCTTAAACCTTTAATGAACTGCCATTAACAACAGCCAACAGAATGTTATTATTTATCATGAAGGGGAATTGAATACAAATACCAAAGGGCTCTTGTGATGCAAGTAGTGTCCTTACTTCTAAATCAGGAGGCCTGTGTTCAAGTCCCACCAGCTCCAGAGGTGTGCAATAAAAAAACTATGAAAAGAGTGATTTGAAAATATCTCTACAAGCATCTGGAGATTATGATTCAGTTACACAAGGTGACACCACCTTTGGGGTACAGTGTACATTATACCAGTGTACAGTCTTTAAGGAAGCAATGTCAATGCACTGGAAGCAATTCTGTAAAGGTTTAGCAGGCTAGTACACAGAATGGGGAGTTGTATTGTATTGTTAGTCAGAATCAGCTTATAGCTGCCAGAGTTTGGAAGGGAAGAAACTTCAATGAAACAGAGTCAATGACTGGATAAGTATGTTTCCGCTTATGACAGAATTGCCCTCAGAACTGGGGCTGAGCAAGCCACTCAGTTCAAGGGAAATTAAGGATAGTGTCATAGAGCTATAATGCATAGAAACAGACCCTTCGGTCCAACTCATCCATGCTGACCAGATATCCTAAATTAATCTAGTCCCATCTGCCAGCATTTGGCTCATATCCCTCTAAACCTTCCTATTCATATATTCATCCAGATGCCTTTTCAATTGAACCAGTCACTGCCACTTCCTCTGGTAGCTCATTCTATACACGCACTATCCTCTGTGTGAAAATGTTGCCCCTTAGGTCCCTTTTATATAAATGAATAAAGGAAATGAATGTCAACCCTTAGTGTAAGAACATCCAAACAGGACGAGGTGACTGGATCTGTTTGACAATCGATAAGACAATGGCTAATCCTAACTCTGTTCACCCACCTTGACTTAATTCCCATCAGTAGTCCTATCTATCAGACTGGGGATTAAACAGTGAAATCACAAGGATACCTTTCAGAAACCTGTATTATGCCTCCTTGAGCAAATTGAGAGGTGATCTAACTAAGATGTTTATGGTAAAGGTGTTGAAAGGCCGGAGATAGAGAAGGTATTCATTTGATGGAACTAAAAATCTAGATTGACCTTCTGACTGCAGTACTGAGGGAGTGATGAGCTGTCAGATTGCTTTGTTAAATTGAAGAGAAAACGGTCTTAAATTTACAGCGAGGTCAGTACCCTTAGGGCAGAGGAAATTAAGGGGAGATTTAATGGAAGTGTTCAAAATGGTGAAGAGATTTAACAGAGTAAATGAAGAGTAACTGTTTACATTGGTGTGAGGGTCAGTTATGAGAGGAACACAGACATGGATAATGAGCAAAAGAACCAGAGGAGGTCAAAGGGAACGATTTGGAATGTGCTGCCTGATAAGATGGTGGGAGCGGATTTTAACTTTCAGAAAGGGTGAGGTTTGCACGATTAAGGGAAAGAGAGAGAAAATGGAACTAACTGGGCAACTTTTGCATAGAGCCAACAGAGATGGGATTGGTCAAATGGCCTCCTTCTGTGCTATACCAAAGGATCACAGAAGCATTACGGCACAGAAGGAGGCCATTCTGCCCATCTTGCCTGCACCAGCTCATTACATGGGCATCCATACTATTGCATGTTTGAAAAGTGCCTCACTCTCCATTCATTACTGAGGGGTTAATATAAATGACAAACACAAAGGGATAAATGAGCTCCCCTTGGCAGATGGCCCTTTGTAAATTACATTTTCAGCTGCTTGTACTGACTGAGCAGAGACTGATTGTCTGTTGATGTTGACCAGCTGGGCCCTATGTATGAAATATGGGTCTGGATATTGAGAATATCAGTTCTACTTGGTGCATAGCTCTCTCACCTCAAAATCCTGTGGTTGGGGGTTTGAGCCTCATGTCAAAGACTAGAAAATAAAAAAATCTAGGCTGACACTGAATACTGAGGGTACACTATACAGTCATCAATGTTGCCTTTCAGTTCAGGGGTTAAACCGAACATGTCTCCTCTTTCAGGTCTGTGTATGGGATCCCACCACACCTTTCCGAATCAAGCATAAGGGAGCTCTCCCTGGTATTGTAGCTGATGCTTGTTTCAAAACTACTAAAACAAATAATTCAGTCGTTATTGCATTGCCGACTGTAGGATCTTCCTGTGCTCAAAACAATCTGATTTAAACCCTACCTGCACTAACTATATTCAGTCCTGGGCACCATACCTTTTGAAGGGAGTGCAGCACAGAAGCAGGAGACTATTAAACGAAGTAAAGAACTACAGAAGCTAGAAATCTGACACAAAAGCAGAAAAGGAAGTTCACTGGACCTAAAATTTTGACTCTGCTTTCTCTCTCCGCAGATGCTGCCAGACCTGCTGAGTTTCACCAGTCATTTTTGTTTTGGTACAGGGGAATGTTACTGGAGTTTCTAAGGGTTATCTTATGGGGACAGGTTGCGTAGTCACGACTTATATATTCTACTAAGGTAAAATGGCATGGTTGTAGTTTTTTTCAATCATTCATGGAATGTGGACATTGCTGGCTGGGCTAACATTTATTGGCCATCCCTATTTGTGCTTGAGAAGGTGGGGGTGAGCTGCCTTTGTGAACCTCTGTAGTCCATGTGCTGTGGATTGACCCACAATACCCTTAGGGAAGGAATTCCAGGATTTTGACCCAGCAAAACTGAAGGAACAGCAGTATAATTCCAAATCAGGATTGTGAGTGACTTGAATGGGAACTTTCAGGGGGTGGTGTTCCCATGTATCCGCTGCCCTTGTTCTCCAAGATGAAAGTGATCATATGTTTGGAAGGTGCTGTCTGAGGATCTTTGGTGAATTTCTGCAGTGCATCTTGTAGATGGTACACACTGCCTGCTACTGAGCGTTGGTAATGGAGGGAATGGATGCCTGCTGATGTGGTGCCAATCAAGCGGCTACTTTGTCCTGGATGGTGTCAAACTTCTTGAGTGTTGTTGGGGCTGCACTCATCCAGACAAGTGGGGAGTATTCCATCACACTCCTGACTTGTGCCAAATAGATGGTGGGCAGGCTTTAGGGATTCAGGAGGTGAGTTACCACAGTAGTTCTAGCCTCTGACCTACTTTTGTAGCCACTGTGATTATGTGGTGTGTCCAGTTGTGTTTCTAGTCAATGGTAACCCCAGGGTGTTGACAGTGAGGGATAGTGATGGTAACATCATTGAATGTCAAAGAGCAATGATTAGATTGTTTCTTACTGGTGATGGTCATAGCCTGGTATGGTACAGTAACCACTAGGCCCTGGCCAATGCTCTGGGAGCATGGGTTCATATCCTGCATGGCAGCTTATGGAATTTTATTTCAGTGAAGAAATCTTGGAATGGAAAATCATCATGGAGATTTGTTTTAAAAACTCATCCGGTTCACAAATGTCCTTCAGGAAGGGAAATTTGCTGTGGTTATCCTGTTGGGCTGACAAGTGACTGCAGCCCCACAGCAAGGTGGTTGACTCTTAACTGGTGTCTGAGAAAATTCAATCAATTCAAGGAATGGGGCAACAAATGTCACCATTATCGGTGATGCACACCTCCCGTGAAAGAATAAAAAAGGTTTGATGTAGAAGATTGAGATGTCTAAGATGATTAGAATATTTGCTGTCAGAGTTCAGACAAGGGACCAATGGAAGTTAGATCCTTCAGGGTGCATTCCTCATTTAGTTAGAATCGTAGAATTTTACAGTACAGGAGGAGGCCATTTGACCCATTGAGCCTGTACTGGCTCACAAAAAAGCCATGCAGCTAGTCCCATTTCTCTAGCCCTATCTCCGTAGCCCTCTAAATTCATGCTTTTCTAATATTTATCCAGCTCTCTTTCTGAAATGCGCTATGGAATCTGTGCCCACCACTCCTCAGGCAGTGCATTCCAAATCCTAACAACAATATGGATAAAGTAACTTCTCCTCATCTCACTCCTAGCTCTCTTGCTGATCCTTCTTTAACCTATCTAAATTGTTCACAATATTGAATACCTCAGTAAGGTCACCTCTTAACTTTCCCTGCTCCAGGGAGAATAAGCCCAATTTCTCTAATCTTGCCTTGAGCCTAATATCGTTCATTCTTAATATCATTCTAGAAAATCTCCTTTGCGCTCTCTCCAGGGCTTTATCATCCATATTTCTGAGATGAGGAGAGATTATCTTTCTCCATGGATGCTGAACCTTTGGAATTCTCTCACACAGATGGCTGTGGAAGCTCAGTCTTTGAGAGTATTTCAGGTAGAGATTGATAGATTCCTGATTACCAGTTGGGTACAGGGATACAGGGATGGAGTGAGTAAAACCATTGAAGTGTTCGATCAGCCATGATCATATTGAGTGGCAGGATAGGCTGAATGGACTGAATGGCCCACTCCTGTTCCTTTGTTCACACAACAAGTAGTGGAAATCCAGAACTTTCACCCTCAGGAATCTGTTGCAGCTGCGTCAGGGGAGGCGATGCGGCAAAATAATGATGGTATAAGATTGACATATGCTACGCTAAAGGTTATAAACCTCACTGGGTAGGCAGAATTAAATCAGATCAGCCACAATCTACTCGAATGGCCAATTGAATAGACTCAAGGCTGAATGGACCACGTTCCTCTGACCGAAAACAGAGCACAAAATTAATTTTAAATAAAACACGTTAATAACAGACAGGAGAAACGTTGCGATGTAGCAGATGTTTCATGTGGTGCTGTGCCTGAATCCAGTCCAAGACGTGGTGAATGTGTGAGGATTCCTGAGAGATATACGCGTGTAGCAGTGACATAGGCAGCCCATCAAACCCACTCATTATCCAATCAGACCCCACGGGTTTAATTAGTGGTCTTGTTCAAGCAGCCTAGCAACTTGTTGTTATTTTGCCTTGTGTGAATTTTTATTTTTAAAAACTATTGAATCTAGGATCAGAAGGCCTCTAGTGCTCTGGTCAGACAGAGTGGGATTGGGAAGAGCTGTTCTCAATCTTATGTCAAGGCTGAGCAAGCACTGAGCCCTGTCTTTGATGATGCATACAGAGTAAATGTTTAGATGAAAAGGCAGCAGGTGTACAGGGAGGGGCACAGTGGCTCAGCGATTAGCACTGCCGTCTCATAGCACCAGGGACCTGCGTTCAATTCCAGGCTCGGGTGATTGTCTGTGTGGTGTTAGCACATTCTCCCTCTATCTGTGTAGGTTTTTTTGAGGTGGTCCAGTTTCCTCCCACAGTCCAAAGCTGTGTAGTTTAGGGTGGATTGGCCATGCTAAATTGTTCCATAGTGTCCCAGGGATGTGTGGGTTAGGGTGGATTGGCCGTGCTAAATTGCCCATAGTGTGCAGGCTAGGTGGATTAGACATGGGAAATGCAGGGTTATGGCATTAGTGTGGGATGCTCTTTGGCGGGTCAGTGTGAGCTGGATTGGCTAAATGGCCTGCTACATGCTGTAGGAATTCTATGAGAAAGCCTCCTGATTTTATCAGGGCCAACACGCATTAGCTGAAAACACCCTTATTATCTTCAATCCCAGGTGAAATATCATTGACAAGGCCAGCATTTATTGTCTGTCCCTACTTATCGGAGCTGAGCCTATGGCTAGACACATATCAGAGTGCAGTGACAAGTATAATTAATGCCTTCAAACAAAGACAGAAATAGCTAGAGAAACTCAGCAAGTCTGGCATCAGATGGTGGTTCACTGGAATCCAAATGTTAACGTTGCTTTCTCTCTACAGATGCTGCCAAACCTGCTGAGTTTCTCCAGCAATTTCTAGTTTAGATGTATAGAACACTGGCTGCTTCCTAGTTTGATGTAAGGATGGTAGGTTTCCTTCCTTCAAAGACATTAATGAAAGAATGGATGGGATTTTTTACCGCATTCAACGATGATTACCATTTTATCTCCAAACTTTTGTTGAGTTGAAACTTTTCCCTCCACCATAGTGGGGTTTGAAACTACATCCCAAGAATATTAGCCTAGGCCTCTGGATTATTAGCCCAGTAACCAGCCAGGTAATAGCAGAATGTTGTTGTGTGATACTTCCTTTGTACTTGAGCATTGATTTGTTAAATTTTCCACTGTCCGTTCTAGATGCCAACGGGCAATGGTGAAAGCGAGTACAATTTTGTCATTTAAGAAACGTTTAGGCAAGTGCATGGATGGGATAGGTATGGAGGGATATGGACCAAATGGGACTGGATTAATTGTGAAAACTGGGTGGCATGGACAAGTTGGGCCAAAGGCCCATGCTGTAGACCTCTATGACTCAGAAAAACATGGGAACATTTTTAATTTTCCATTTCTGCGACAACTTTAATGAAATTTTATGGAGCATCATTGACAACGCCAGCATTTATTGCTTTTCCCTAAATGCCCCTGAAGTTAAAGGCTTGTTAGATCATTTCAAAGGGCAGTGAAGTGTCAGCCACTTTGCTGTGGGTCTGGAGTCACATGTAGGCCAGACCAGGAGAGGATGGCAGATTTCCCTCCCTTAAAGAGACATTGGTGAACCAAAAAGGTTTTCAAGAACGCCCTCGACTGTGTCTCCCGCATTTCCCACAACTCATCCCTCACACACTGTCCCCGCAATAACAACCAAAAAAGAATCCCCCTCATCCTCACGTACCACCCCACCAACCTCCAGATCCAACGCATCATCCTCCGACACTTCTGCCATCCGCAATCCAACCCCACCACCAAAGACATTTTTCCCTCCCCACACTTGCCTGCTTTCCGGAGGGACCACTCTCTCCGGGACTCCCTTGTCTGCTCCACTCTCCCCTCCAGCCCCACCACACCCGGCACTTTTCCCTGCAACCGCAGGAAGTGCTACACCTGCCCCCACACCTTCTCCCTCACCCCCATCCCAGGCCCCAAGAAGACTTTCCACATCAAGCAGATGTTCACCTGCACATCTGCTAATGTGGTATACTGCATCCGCTGTACCTGTTGTGGCCTCCTCTACATTGGGGAAACCAAGCGGAGGCTTGGGGACCGCTTTGCAGAACACCTACGTTCGGTTCGCAACAAACAACTGCACCTCCCAGTCGCGAACCATTTCAACTCCCTCTCCCATTCCTCAGACGACATGTCCATCCTGGACCTCCTGCAGTGCCACAACGAGGCCACCCGAAGGTTGCAGGAACAGCCCTCATATTCAGCTTGGGAACCCTGCAACCCAATGGTATCAATGTGGATTTCACAAGCTTCAAAATCTCCCGTCCCCCTACTGCAACCCAAAACCAGCCCAGCTCGTCCCCACCTCCCTAACCTGCTCTTCCTCTCACCTATCCGCTCCTCCCACCTCAAGCCGCACCCCCATTTCCTACCTACTAACCTCATCCCGCCCCCTAGACCTGTCCGTCCTCCCTGGACTGACCTATCTCCTCCCTACCTCCCCACCTACACTCACCTTTACTGGCTCCATCCCCGCCTCTTTGACCTGTCTGTCTCCTCTCCACTTATCTTCTCCTCTATCCATCTTCTATCCACCTCCCCCTCTCTCCCTATTTATTTCAGAGCCCCCTTCCCCTCCCCCATTTCTGATGAAGAGTCTAAGACCGAAACGTCAGCCTTTCTGCTCCTATGATGCTGCTTGGCCTGCTGTGTTCATCCAGCTCTACACCTTGTTATCTCAGGTTTTCACAACAAGTTTCACGGTCACCTTCAAGGATGAGATTTCAGTTTCAGACTTTTTAATTAAACGACTGGTTGACAACTCCACAGTCAATGGTTGAATTTAAACTTCCATTCACAGTGCAACAGAGTGTAGAGGAATGAAGAAAGGTCTCACAGAAGCCTAGAAAATCCTAACAGACCTGGATAGGGCAAACACAAGAAGGATGTTCCTGATGATCGAGGGGTCCATAACCAAGCATCATAGACTAAGGCTACGGCACGGTGGCTCAGTGGTTAGCACTGCTGTCTCACAGTGACAGGGACCCAGGTTCAATTCCAGCTGTGGCTGACCGTCTGTGTGGAGTTTGCACATTCTCCCCATGTTTGCTCTGGGTTCCTACCACAGACCAAAAATGGGCAGGTTAGGTGGATGGGCCATGCTAAATTAATCATAATGGGCAGGTTAGGTGTGTTAGACATGGGAAATGCAGAGATAGGGCAGGGGGTAGATCTGGATGGGATGTGCTTCAAAGTGTCAGTGTGGACTCAATGGGCTCAATGGCCTGCTCCCACATCATAGGGATTCTGAGATACAGGGTAGGCCATTTAGGATTGTGCTGAGGAGGAATTTCTTCATCCAGAGAGCAGTGAATCTGTGGAATTCTCTACTACAGAAAGTCATTGAGGCCAAAACATTGAACATTTTTCTAGAAGGAGTTGGTTATATGTGTTACAGAAAGTGGGGAAAAGGTTTTATGATCAGGCATGATCAAATTGAGTGGTGGAACAGTTTCAAAGGTCCAAATGGCCAGCTCATGGTCCTATTTTCAATGTTTCTATAACGTGATCCTACCTGATCTCTAATCCACTAACACTATCACTTTATCATCATCATCACTCTTATATATTTGAACC
Organism: Ginglymostoma cirratum; assembly: GCA_024137785.1. Classification (NCBI taxonomy): domain Eukaryota; kingdom Metazoa; phylum Chordata; class Chondrichthyes; order Orectolobiformes; family Ginglymostomatidae; genus Ginglymostoma; species Ginglymostoma cirratum. The sequence goes on along the minus strand of JAHRHZ010000264.1, from coordinate 59,330,499 downwards.
CACCATGGTCTGCCTGGGATAGAATTGTATCAGAGATAAAAGGTACTGCAGATGCTGGAGAATCCAAGATAACAAGCATGGGGCTGGATGAACACAGCAGGTCAAGCAGCATCAT
>JAHRHZ010000264.1:59318780-59329984 GCA_024137785.1 Ginglymostoma cirratum | reverse complement strand
CTTGTTATCTATGGTCTGCCTGGGTGTTGCTTAGGATTTTCACTGAGCTTCACAGATCATTGAAGTCCGAGATCATACATCTTGTCTCTTTTTCGCAAAATTTGCTTCTACTTCTTGTGAATTTCATTTGGTTTTCCAAAATCCATCAGGTTGGGATTAGCATCATTGAAGGCTAAGCTTGTGGGTTCACATAGGTTTGCATAGTTACAAGCAGTGGTGAAGGATGTTTCTGAGATTATTGTGGATGGGTACATGTTCGTTTTCCTGAAATCAGTGGAGTTCCCTTGGAGCAACAACGTCATGGCAGATGGTTGGGTTGGGGAGCAAAGAAATTCAGTCCAGGCAGCTAGGATGCTGGGTCAATTTGAAGGTTCCAGTGACCCACCACCTGTCCGAGTTCAATTGGACACCAACAAGTCAAGTTCAGTTACTTCACCATCATGCCAGAGCACCTTACTCAACTGCAGAGCTACAAAGAGCCATCACTGATGATTAGCTGCCCCTGATGTCCCCTTCTTTATTGGCCGGTTTCTGGGCTATGTTCAACCAGGCAATGGCTGCCTTCTTAGGGTTACCATGGAGGCAGGAGATGTAATGTTATGGTAGTGACTAGATATGGCACGTGGAGCAAATGGAATCAAAGGTTATGGGGAGAAAGCAGGATTAGGTTTTTGAGTTGGATGATCAGCCATGAACATAAAGAATGGTGGAGCAGGCTCAAAGGGCTGAATGGACTCATCCTGCTGCTATCTTCTATGCTTCCATGTTTCTATGCTGTTACTGATCTCATGACCTCAGGACGTGAGTTTAAGCCTCGCCATAGCAACTGGAGACTCCAAATTCATTTAATTTGATGCACCTAGAATCTCATTATTTTTTCTATGGGTGTGGATGTTGCTGGCAAGGGCAGTATTTGTTGTCCACCCCCCGATTGCCCTTAAACTGAGCGATCATTTCGGGGAGCAGATAAAAAAGAGTTAGATTCATGGAGGACATTATGAATCCCATGGGTGATTACTGCAGTTGACGATTTGGTCATTCTATGTCAGGCAATAACCATCTCTTTCAAGAGAGTACCTGACCATTGCCCATTGGCATTGGACCCACGCACTAAGCCTTCAACCACGCTACCCCCATCATGCTGAATTTCAGTAAAACAAAAGTGTTGTGGAGTAATACAGCAAGGAAATAGAACCCTCGGTCCAAATCATCCATGACAACCAGGTATCCTGAACTGAACTAGTCCCATTTACCTACGTTTGGCCCATATTCCTCTAAATGCTTCCTAATCGTGTACCCATCCAGATGCTTTTTAAATTGTACCCAACTGTACCTCTGGCAGCTCGTTTCATACATGCACCAGAGATGCTGGAGAATCTGAGATGACAAGGTGTAGAGCTGGATGAACACAGCAGGCCAAGTAGCATCAGAGGAGCAGGAAAGCTGATGTTTTGGGCCTAGACCCTTCTTCAGAAATGGGGGAGGGGAAGGAGATTCTGAAATAAGTAGGGAGAGAGGGGAGGCAGATAGAAGATAGATAAAGGAGAAGATAGGTGGAGAGGAGACACACAGATCAGAGATGTGGGGTTGGAGCCAGTAAAGGTGAGTGTAGGTGGGGAGTTAGGGAGGGGATAGGTCAGTCCAGGGAGGACAGACAGGTCAAGGGGGCAGGATGAGGCTGGTAGGTAGGAGACGGGGTTGGGGCTTGAGGTGGGTGGAAGGAATAGGTGGGAGGAAGGACAGATTAGGGAGGCAGGGACAAGCTGGGCTGGTTTTGGGATGTGGTAGGGGGACGGGAGAATTTTGAAGCTTGTGAAGTCCACACTGATACCATTGGGCTGCAGGGTTTCCAAACGAAATATGAGGTGCTGTTCCTGCAACCTTCGAATTAGAATTAGAATCCCTACAGTGTGGAAACAGGGTGGCATGGTGGCTCAGTGGTTAGCACTGCAGCCTCACTGCACCAGGGACCCAAGTTCGATTCCAGCCTCGGGTGACTGTCTGTGTGGAGTTTGCACATTCTCCCCGTGTCTGCGTGGGTTTCCTCCCACAGTCCAAAGATGTGCAAGGCTAGGTGGATTGGCCAAGCTAAATTGTCCATAGTGTTCAGGGGTGTGTGAGTTATAGGGGGATGGGTCTGGGTGGGATTCTCCAAGGGTCGGTATGGACTTGTTGGGCTGAAGGGCCTGTTGGCATTGTTGTGGTACTGCAGGAGGCCCAGGATGGACATGTCGTGCAAGGAGTGGGAGGGCGAGTTGAAATGGTTTGCGACTGGGAGGTGCTGTTGTTTGTTGCGAACTGAGCATAGGTGTTCCACAAAGCATCCTCTACATCGGGGAAACCAAGCGGAGGCTTGGGGACCGCTTTGCAGACAAAACACCTGCTTAGTGTACCACCTTCAACATTCACAACCCACCCCCTCACCTCAGTAGCAGCAGTGTGTACCCTCTACAAGATGCACTGCAGAAATTCATTTTGCCTCCTCTGATGGCATCTTCCAAACCCACAACCAATACCATCTAGAAAGACAAGAGCAGCAGATGCATGGGAATACCACCCTCTCTAATTTCCCCTCCAACCCACTCACCACACTGACTTGGAAATATATCACCATCCCTGCACTGTCACTGGATGAAAATCCTGGATTCCCTGCCTAAAGGCATTTTGTGTCTATTTACAGCACATAGACAGCCGCAGTTCAAGAAGGTAGCTCACCCCCACCTTCTCAAAGGGCGACTATGGATGGGCAATAAATACTTGCCCAGCTAATGACGACCACATCTAGTGAAAACATAGAACAAATAAATAATTGTAAAGGATCCAGTCTGTTCAAACAGATTCCACAGCCCCTCTTAATCACAAACCCAGCCACCAGTATAAGTGAGAACACAATCTCAAAAATTAGGGTAGCATAGTGGCTCAATGGTGAATACTGCTACCTTACAGCACCAGGGACCTGCTTCAATTCCACTCACAGGTCCGTGTGGAATTTGCACATTCTCCCCGTGTCTGTGTGGGTTTCCTCCAGATGTTCTGGTTTCCTCCCACAGCCCAAAAGTGTGCAGACCATGGTGGCCATGCTAAATTGCCCATAATGTCCAGGGATGTGTAGATGAGGTGCATTAGCCATGGGAAATGCAGGGTTATAGGGATGGGGTGGGTCTGGGTGGGATGCTCAGTATGGACTCAATGGGAAGAGGGGCTTCCACTCTGTAGGGATTCTATGAAAAAACATGACCTCCCAAACAACAAACGTCTTCCTTTTAAACAGGATTGATTCCAACCAATCTTTTCTTTGGCCTCTGGTTGGTCACAACGGTGCTGGGCCACTGTAAAACTTCACGCTTGCTGAGGTCTCAGTGTCAATTGAAAACTAAGTTTGATGGAATTTTAGCAGAGTTATGGTAGCTAAATTACTCTTCTAGAGAGCCAGTACAGACCAGATTGGTCAAATGGCCTCTTCCTGTGCTGAAACTGTAACTACTCTGCAGGGAAATAGTGCTGTAGTAGATCTCTGGGGTTGTAATCCATAGACCCAAATGAATGGCCTGGGAGGTGGGCACTGGAGCGTAGGAGGTTGAGAGGTGACCTTATAGAGGTTTACAAAATCATGAGGAGCATAGATAAGGTGAATGACAAAGGTCATTTCCTTCGTGTGTGGGAGTTCAAAACTAAGGGGCATTTTTTTTAAGGTAAGAGGTGAAAGATTTTTTTAAAAAATGATGGGAAACTTTTTTACACAGAGAGGCGTTCATGTGTGGAATGAACTGCCAGAGGAAATGGTGGTTGCCGGTACAGTTCGATCTTTAAAAGACATTTGGATAAATTCATGAATAGGAAAGGTTTGGAGGGATGCGGGCTAGGCACAGGCAGGTGGGACTAGTTTAGTTTGGGAACGTGGTTGGCATGGACTGGTTGGACTGAAGGGCCTGTTTCTGTGCTGTATGACTCTATCGTGGCATGTGGTGAAAATAGGAATTCAGTCAAATCAGAGATAATAGGTACTGCAGATGCTGGAGAATCCGAGATAACAAGGTGTGGAGCTGGATGAACACAGCAGGCCAAGCAGCATCATAGGAGCAGGAAAGCTTGACGTTTTGGGCCTAGACCCTTCATCAGAAATGGATTTCTGATGAAGGGTCTAGGCCCGAAACATCAAGCTTTCCTGCTCCTCTGATGCTGCCTGGCCTGTTGTGTTCCTCCAGCTCTACACCTTATCACTGACTCCAGCATCGATAATTCTTACTACCTCTATGTGACAAGATGATGGTTTTGGAGAAGACTGATAGGGAGTAAATGGCTGTGCTAGATATGTCCTGTTAAGTTGCAGTCTGGTCAGCTTTACACACTTGGGTGGATGCCAGTGTCATTGTCGTACTGGAACAGTTCAGTTGGGGGAGTGGGCAGGGGGGTGGGCAGCATGTTCTGGTACTCACGCTTTCATCACAACAGCCAAAACCATGCCAGGGCCTTTAGACTTTGCAATCATCTGCCTTTGATCTTAGTGTGAGGTTTTGCAAAAATAGAAAATTAGTGGAACCTCAGGACCCGAAGGCCTGAACCATATAACTTCTTGCCCCCGGAGGTGTGACATGTCTTGCCCAAACACTTTGATTAGAAATAATTTAGAAAAATTGGGTTTTAAAAAATGACCAACCCACCCAACACTGTACCTTACAAAACTACGGATCTGGTGCTGGTAGTTACAACAGGCAGCTCTCCTCATCGGCCAGCACAGAAATGATGGGATAAATGGCCTGTTTCTGTGCTGTAACTTTTCTTCAGTTCAGTCACTGTGATGGAAAGACCATAATTAAACACTTTCCACATTTCCACTTTCTCCTGTCCCCATCCCCCTTCCCCTCTCTCTCCTCATTTAAGACACCCCTTAAATCCTACCTGTTTGACCACCCAGGCTAATATTTCCTTGAGTAACCTAATGTCAAATTTTGTTTGATGATGATCTTGTGAAAGTATTGATGCATTGAATGGCATTAAAGCCACTCTATAAATGCATGTTATTGTTGAATGGGATGGTCGTCATCCTTAGATTTAAGGAGGACATTGACTTCCCCCTGCCACTTCTATACCCTCACCCTCCCTATTGTTGTTCACAGTCATGTTGTCCTGAAATGAATAGATTCATTGAGCATGGAAACAGACCCTTTGGCCAACTTGTCCTTGCATTCCAGTTTTCACAATAATCTCGTCCATTTGCCTGCATCTGGTCCATATCCCTCCATACCTATCCCATCCATATACCTGTCCAAATATTTCTTAAATGACAAAATTGTACTCTCCTCCACCACTATCTTTGCAGCCTGTTCCAGACACTCACCACCCTCTGTGTGAAATAATTGCCCCTCTGGACTCCTTTATATCTCTTCCCTCTCATCTTAAAAAAATAACATTGGTGAATGCAAACTTGCTAGTCCTCCTCCCACCTGAACATTATTCCTTCCTGGAAACAGTTAAGAACCATTTGACATGCTGCTCATTTCAAAGATACATCCATAGTATCCTATTACTCTTCTGGCATCCCCGTTTGTATTATTAATTGGTACAATCGTTTGAGATTTAGCATCCTTGCGTTTATGTTGACGAGTGCAAGATGAAATGTTTCAGCATCCTGAATCTCTTTTCAGTAAGATGCAAATTCTGCTCCATAAAATGACCTCAAGATCAACCCCTCAAACCTGCTCCGCAATTCAATAAGATCACAGCTGATCCAACATTTCTCACATCCACTTTCCTGCCTTTCCCCATAACTCTCAATTCTCCAAATGATTAAGAATCTATCTATCTCAGACCTTAAGTATACACAAGGACTCTGCCTCCCACAGCTCTCTGTGGCTAGGATTTCCATAGACACCTGGAATAACGTGTGCACTTTTGGTTTCCATATTAAAGGAAGGTTATCCATGCATTGGAAGTGGTACAGTGAATGTCCAATAGATTGACACCTGGGATAATGCAGGTGTCTTATGATATGAGGCTGAGTACATTGAGCCTATAGAATCTGTTGTTTGGAAGAGTTGACTTCATTGCAATATTCAAGGTCTGAAGAGACTCAGCAGGGTAACACTGAAAGGTTGCTACCCCATAGCTGGGGAATTTAGAACCTGGATACACAGCCTTGTGTAGGGAGTTGATGATTCAGTGCAGAGATATGGAGAAACTTCTTTGTTCAAAGAGAATCATGACTCCATGGAATTGGCCACAGCAGACCATTGTGAATGCTACATCATTGAATATATTTATGGCTGAGGGACTGACTTCTAGTCTCCCAGGGAACTGAGGGATATGGGAGGGAGATTGGAAAGTGGAATTAAAATTAATGATAAGCTATCATAACACTGAAGGGCACAACACACAGAAAATCATAGAGACATTGAGATATACAGCGTGGAATTAGACCCTTCGGTCCAACTCGTCCATGCTGACCAGATATCCTAAATTAATCCAGTCCCATTTGCCAGCATTTGGCACATATCCCTCTAAACCCTTCCTGTTCATGTCCCCATCCGGATGCCTTTTAAATGTTGTAATTGTACCAGCCTCCACCACTTCTTCTGGCAACTCATTCAACATTCACATACCACCCCCTGCGTGAAAACTTTGCCTCTTAGGTCCGTTTTAAATCTTTCTCCTCTCACCTTAAACCTATGACCTCTAGTTTTGGACTCCACCACCCCAGGAAAAAGATCTTAGCTATTCACCCTATCCATAACCCTATCTAAAAGGTAACCCCTCAGCCTCTGACACTCCAGGCAAAATAGCCCCAGACTATTCAGTTTCTCCCTACAGCTCAAACCCTCCAACCCTGGCAATATTCTTGTAAATCTATTCTGAACCCTTTCAAGTTTCATAACATTCTTCCTATAGTGGGAATGCCAGAATTGTACACAGTATTCCAAAAGTGGCCTAGCCATGTCCTGTACAGCTGCAACATGACCTCCCAACTCCTATGTTCACATGTGCTGAATGGTCTACTCCTGCTCCAACTGTTTTTTCTTCCCATGGCCTTTGGAGGAGGGATTGTGTAGACCAAGTCTATATTTTTTTGAGTTTAGAAGAAGGAGCAGTGGCCTTTAAATTTTGTAAAATTCCGAAGTGTCGAGACAAAGACTTGACAATGGGTTTCCACCAGGTGCTCCAGTTTCCTCCCACAGTCCAGAGATGTGCAAGTTAGGTGGATTGGCCATGCAAAATTATCCATAGTATCCAGGGATATGCAGGTTAGGTGATTTAGCCATGGGAAATGCAGGGGTACAGAGATAGGGTAGGGGAGAGTTGCTCTTATTGACTAACAGGGCAGTCAGAAGTTAATAGACCCGTGCCATTAAAATACACAATGAGTCTGCCTTACTACTCTCTGGGGAAGAGAGTTCCACACATATATGGTCGAGTTGAAAAGGACAGAACATGAGTATTGCTGGAAAAGAGACACATTGACAAAGTTCTCATTTTGAACTCGTCAGTACATACATAAGAATGGTTATATGTATGTATATAAGTGTGATTAGTCGTGGTAAGAGCGGGATGCTCTTTTGGGGGTGGGGTGCGGTGTGGACTTGATGGACCGAAAGGCCTGCTTCCATACTGTAGGTATTCTATGATTCTATAACAGAGTAGATGCTGAAAAAATGGTTCCCCCTGGCTTGAGAATTAGAACAAAAGTGTCACAAACTCGCAATAAATGGAGTCAATCTTTTAGCATTGAGATGAGGAGAAATTACCTCTCTCAAACATTTATGAATCTTTGGATGCCTGCACCCCAGAGACCTGTGGATACTAAGGCCTTGAGCCTATTCTAGACAGAGATGGAGAGATTCTTTAGATACCAATATGTGTGGAGAGTGCAAGAATGTGATGTCGAGGGATAAGTCCATGCCTTAACGTGTGGCAGTGAGGGCTCAAAAGGCCAAATGTTTAGCTTCAGCTCTTACTTGCCAAATCCTCATGCTCATTCCTTAAATTCAACCACAACAAATGGAAATTTCTCTGTCCCTACAGGAACGAGTTCAGGCCCTGGACGGTGGACGTCAAACCTACAAAGATAGTCAAAGCAAAGCAGCTGTACCACCCCCCGGAGACCAAAGTGGCTCATGAAACCAGTTATAACACCACCTTCCGGGGGCAGTTTAGTAAGCGGGCAGAGATGATCAGACCAGGGACAGCGGACACCAAGGCCCCTGAGCGCAGGAAGATACGAAGCCTCTACAGTGAAGCCTATAAAGAACCTGCCAAGGTAAGATAAATGATCCCACTACCTTTCATCTCTCTTCCAATATCGTTAACCTGCATGACAAAACAGCCTCAAGATAACCTCCAGGGAATAATTACAAATTGGCCAATATCTTTATTCGGAAAGATATTTTCAGTGAGAGGAGACTTTATTGGAGCATAAAAGATCCTTAGGGATTTGAAAAGGTAGATGCGAACAGTTCATTTCCCCTTATGAGAGAGTCTAGCACCAAATGGCATCATCTCTGAATAATGAGTCACACATTTAAGACAGAATTGAAGAGGAATTTCTTCTCTCAAGGGGTAGTGATTTCATGAAATTCTTTACTGCAGGGGGCTGTCGAGACTGGATTGTTAAGTATATTCAAGGCTAAAATAGACAGATTTTTAATCTGTCAGGGAATCAAGAGTTATGGGGAAAAGGTAACAAAGTGGAATTGAGGAATATCAGATCAGCCATGATCTCATTAAATAACAGAATGGACTCAATGGGCTAAATGATCCATGCCTGCTTGTGTCGTATGATTTTCTTATGTCTTATCATTTGAGTTTAGTCTGAGCCCATATACCTCTGGAATATAAGACTCAGCTTTGAGGGAGTGCAAGGCAAAATTAAACATTTGACACTGGAGTTTATAGGGGTAAATAAGGAGGCCAGGTTACACGGATTAGACTGTATTCTCTTGGGTCTAGACGGCTGAAGATTACTCTAATTGAGTTGGAAATGACGTAGGATTGTAAACAATAGGTAATAAAGAAATTATTTTCTCTGCTGTGTCAGGGGTGTAGGTGGGAGAGGGCTTATAGGGGAGAGGTGTAGATGATGATGGGACTTGGGAAACAGCCCTGAAGCACAGGGTGTAATCATGAAATTGGAACCAGGACTGAAATCCTGTCCCTCCGAGGTTGCCTGGCCTGCTGTACTCCTCCAGCTCCACACTTTATCTCTGAAATTAGGCGACACTATTTCACACGAAGAGGAGTAACAATCTGGTTCTGCCACTAACCACCCAAAACACAACGGATGCAAGGAACAATTGGAACCTCAAACATAAGGGCACTAAACACCCAAATAAAGGCAAAATGCTGAAGATGCAAGAGATCTGAAATGAACCTGTAGACATTAAGCAGGTCTGGCAGCATCTGTGGAGAGAGAAACAGATTTAACATTTCAAATGCAACAACTGTTCTTGGGAGCTGAAGGGGACTAACAAGTGATTGTTTCTATTACATTGACAAAGTGGGAGGAAGAACAGATGGTGAGAGTGCCCTAAGCAAAAGCCAAAAGAAGTGCCAATGACGATAGAGGGGTGATTCAGATGCAGAATAGGTGTCAATTATAGATATCTCTAATAGGAAATAGGTGACTCTTGCAGAGAGCAAACCCATGCTGAGAAGATAGCAAGCAGGGAGTGTAATCAATGGCAGGACAGTGTTTGTGGTCTACAGTTGTTGATCTCAATGTTGAACCCTGAAGGCTGTAAAGTGCCTAAGTGAAAAATGAGGCAATGCTCTTCCAGCTTCCGTTAGGCTTCACTGGAAGACTAAAGCAAGTCCAGGGCAGAAATGTTAGTGCAAGAGCAAGGTGGTTTATTGAAATGGCAGGCAACTGGAAGAGTCATTCTTACAAACGGAGCATAGATGTTTCGCAAAGCAGTTGGTCCTGGCATTGTAGAGGAGGCCGTGAGCAGAAAGTACAGTAGACTAGATTGAAAGGATTGCAAGTACAATGCTGCTTCATTTAAATGTGTACTGGGGTCTTGGACAGAGAGGATGCAAAAGGACAAGTGTTGTCTTGTTTGCACTTGGCAGAGCTGACCTATTTTCTATTATGGACACCTTCTATTAATACTATTGACGCCTTCATTTTATCTACAATCACCCAGAGTCATAGAGCTGATCACCACCGAAACAAACCCTTTGGTCCAACTCGTCCATACTATCCTAAATTAATCTAGTCCCATTTGCCAACATTGGACCCATATCCCTTCAAACTCTTCCTATTCATATACCAATCCAGCTGTCTTTTAAATGTTCTAATTGTATCAGCTGCCACCATTTCCCCTGGCAGTTGATTCTATACATGTATCACCCTCTGCATGAAAACGTTGCCCCTTAGATCCCTTTTAAATCTTTCACCTCCCACCATAAACCTATGCCCTCGAGTTTTGGACTCTCGTAGCCTGGGAAAAGGACTTTGGTTATCCACCCTACCAATGCCCCTCACGATTTTATAAACCTCTATAAAGGTCACCCCTCAGCCTCTGACACTTCACGGAAAATAGCCCCATCCTATTCAGCCTTTCCCTATAGCTCAAACCCTCTAGCCCCAGCAATATCCTTGTAAATCTTTTCTGAACTCTTTCAAGTTTAACAACATCTTTCCTACAGCAGGGAGACCAGAATTGACTGCAGTATACCAAAAGTGGTCTCACCAATGTCCTGTACAGCAGCAACATGACCTCCCAATTTCTATACTCAATGCACTGCCCAATAAAGGCAAGTGAACCAAACGCCTTCTTCACTACCCTGCCTACCTATGACTTCATCTTTGAGGAACTGTGAGCCTGCACCCAAGGTCTCTTTGTCAAGCAACACTCCCCAGGACGCTACCATTAAGTGTATAAGTCCTGCCCAGATTTTCCCTGCCAAAATTCTACACCCATACTATCATTAACATTTCCTTCATCTTTTCCTCTGGCCACACTCACCATCTGTTCAACTTGCTCCTCCTTCCCTTAGTGTACTAAGGATGTGCACCTAAGATGGGGAAATGAAGTCAAGATACAGTTCAGCCATGATCTAGCTGAATAGTAGAACTGACTCAGGGATCTGTTGGCCTTCTCCTACACCTAGTTAAATCTAATCAGCTCCCTCTGTTCTTTACTCACTCTTCCTGAAATCCACATTGTCTAAACATTTAATCTTATAGTTGTTGTTGTAGTAGTAGTAATAGT
>JAHRHZ010000264.1:59163639-59254652 GCA_024137785.1 Ginglymostoma cirratum | reverse complement strand
AAGCTTTCCTGCTCCTATGATGCTGCTTGGCCTGCTGTGTTCATCCAGCTCCACACCTTGTTATCTCGGATTCTCCAGCGTCTGCAGTACCTATTATCTCTACATGCACAAGCAGGTTCAGGAACAGCTTCTTCCCAGCTGTTATTACACTGATGAATGGAGTCTCTCACTTCAAATAATGCTAATCTTGCTAATGTTGATCTTGCCCAGCGACACCCTATGCGACGTGACCTGTATGCCTCTGTCCAAGCGTTCTTTTTACCCTATGATCTGTACGTCCTTGCTTAATATGGTCTGCCTGTACCGTTCATAAACAAAGCTTCTCACTGCACTTAGGTACTGTACAAGTGACAATAAATAACTCAAGCTAAAAACACATTTTGAACAGACATAAATCCAAGACATCAAATATAAAGTGACAAAAAGTTTTATTTTGTATTGCACTGTTACTTAACACACGAAAAAAACAATAAATCACAGTTTACGGCAGTTAGTATCTTCTTTCACAGCTTTAGTGACAATATACAGTAACTAACACAAGAGGTTTCATTGTAATCTACAAACTACATTGTCAATAGGGTTTTGATCCAGGCTTATTTGACACATAGTTCAATCTGTACCACTCTCACTTCCACAGAATCACAGCTTTGTAAAGTCAAATTCACTTGGGGGACCCAAGCACAGAGTCTAGTCCAAAGTTTCTAACCCCACCTGAGTCTCTGCTCCACTCTTTAGAGGCACCAAGTTTCAAATTAAACCATGGTCTCACCTCCCTGCTCCGTGAGATGATCAAGATGTTATCTTGAGGAAGAACTGAATGTTCTTCCCCGATACACTGGGATAACATTCATCACTCTACCAACATCACTGAATGAGAAAGCAATGAAGACGTAGAATCTGTTCATTGCCATGTTGGCACTTGTGGGATCTTGCTATGCTGCTCCTACAGTGGGTAGTCTGACATCTCCTGTGGGAGCAGGTGGTGGGAGGATGTCAGCCATTTACCGGCAATCAAGGGAACGAGAACCTCCAGAGCGCCAGAGTCCTCCGGCTGATCAAGGGGCTTGGGCTTGTAAACACAGAAAGGGGCAGGCCGAATGGCCTACTCCAGCTTCTGCTTCTGAAGTCGGTAAATCCTGCACCATCCTGTGAACTGAAATCTGTGGAGGAATCTTCTCCCCGCAAGCGAACAGACTATTAGCTCCCAGCTCCTTTGCTGTACCCCTCACTCTCACAGTCTTTTATCTGATTACCAGTGAGTTGCAGAACCAAAGAGGGAGGTGCACTGCAGACCAGCCTTGACCTATCTGAACAGGACAACCTCAAAGAGACTGAATGGTCTCATCCTGTTCCTGCAGGACCAGTTGCTGAACCTTTTGCCTTGGTATCCCAGTGAATTAAGGGTGGCACTGCCTCGGTAAAGGGTAGAGTTAGGGCAAGAATACTGGAGAACAGAGAAATAATTCACCTAACAAACATACACAGTGTTAACATTACAGGATTAGTAAGAATAGAGGTATCATCGGAATATTCACATCCAGTGTTCCATTCAAGGACACAATTCACAGTTTTAAGAAGTACACTTAGAACATATCTCTGCAAACTACAAAATGTTAGTGAGGCAAGGAACCCATCCTTTAAGAACCCTTGATATTAAAGTGGTGCACATTAATTGTGGCGAATAAAACCATCACTCGGCCTTGCTTTGGGAGGGAGATGCAGGACAGCGAAGGTAATTACGATGCACATATTGTGCATTTTGCATTGTACTATTGGCCATTGAGGTTGGTCTTAGGCTGTCGAACTACATGAGGCATCAGTGTATCTTGCCTGTAGAAGGGATGCAACAGCTAAAGGTGCAGATCGAGGGGACACAGGTGAACTCTGACCTCCCATCTTTGCTACCTGGCTTGCCATCATGGCTGAGACAGGGGAAGAGGATTTCTCCACTCACTCGAAAACCCAACACGATTCAAGATAAGACAGACCTGCTGGACTGGTACCTCATTGCAAACCACACCCTCTACCACCGATGCTCAACGCAGCAGTGTATACTATCTACTAGATGCACTGCACAAATTCACCAAGGCTCCTTGGACAGCTTCTTCCAAATCCACAACCACTTCCACTGAGAAGGACAGGGGCAGCAGACGCACGGGAACATCTCCCCCTGCAAATTTGCCTCCAAGCCAACCCCGCACCACCCGTTTCTATCTCCCTCCCAAAATCCACAAACCCGACTGCCCTGGTCAACCCACTGTCTCTGCCTGCTCCTGCCCCACCGAACGCATCTCCACTTATCTCAACTCCATTTTCTTCCTCTTGGTCCAGGAATTCCCCACCTATGTCCGTGACACCACCCACATCCTCCACCTCCTCCAAAACTTCCGATTCCCTGGTCCCCAACACCTCACCTTCACCATGGACGTCCAGTCCCGATATATTTGCATTCCCCATGCAAATGGCCTAAAGGACCTCTGCTTCTTCCTGTCCCGCAGGCCCGACCAGTCCCCCTCCACTGACACCCTCATCCACTTAGCCGAACTCATCCTCACCCACAACAACTTCTCTTTCAATTCCTCCCACTTCCTACAAAGGGGGTGGCCATGGGTATTCGCATGGGCCCAAGCTATGCCTGCCTCTTTATAGGATACGTGAAACAATCCCTCTTCCGCAGCTACACTGGCCCCATCCCCCACCTCTTCCGCCGTTACATTGATGACTGTATCAGTGCCACCTTGTGCTCCACAAGGAGCTCGAGCAGTTCATCAACTTTACTAGCACCTTCCACCCTAACCTCAAGTTCACCTAGACCATGTCCAATACCTCTCCCTCTTTCCTGGACCTCTCTGTCTCCATTTCTGGTGACCACCTCAAAACTGATATCTATTTCAAGCCCATCGACTCCCACAGCTACCTAGACTACACCTCCTCTCACCTACCTTTCTCCAAGAAAGTGATCCCCTACTCCTAACTCCTTCGCCTCTGCCACATCTGCTCCCAAGGTGAGGCGTTCCACTCCCAAACATCCCAGATGTCCTCATATTGCAAGGACCGCAACTTCCCCCTCTCAGTGGTCGAAAACACCCTCAACCGCATCTCTTGGGTTTCCCGCACCTTAGCCCTCACACCCCCTCCCCGCAATGAAAACAAAGACAGAATTTTCCCTTGTCCTCACGTATCACCCCATTAACCTCTGGATTCAACTCATCATTCTCTGCCACTTCCGCAATTCTGACCCCACTACGAAGGATATATTTCCCTCCCTACCACTATCTGCCTTCCGGAGGGACCGCTCTCTCCGCGACTCTCTCGTCTGCTCCGCACTTCCCTCCAGCCCCACCACCTCCAGCACTTTTCCCTGCAACTGCAGGAGGTGCTACACCTGCCCCTACACCTCCCCCCTCACCTCCATCCCAAGCCCCAAGAAAACCTTCCGCATTAAACAGATGTTCACCTGCACATCCGCTAACGTGGTCTATTGTGTCCGCTGTTCCCGATGTGGCCTCCTCTACACCAGGGAGACCAAGTGGAGGCTCAGAGACCGCTTTGTGGAGCGCCTACGCTTGGTTCGCGACAAACGACAAAACCTCCCAGTCGCGAACCACTTCAACTCCCCCTCCCACTCCCTGGACGACATGTCCATCCTGGGCCTCCTCCAGTGTCACAATGATGCCACCCGGAAACTGGAGGAACAGCACCTCATATTCCGCCTGGAAACCCTACAACCCAGTGGTCTCAATGTGGACTTTACTAACTTCAAAATCTCCCCACCCCCAACCTCATCCCAAGACCAGCACCTCCCCTCATCCACACCTCATTGATCTGTCCGTCTTTTCTCCCACCTATCCCTCTTCCCACCTCACTGACCAATCCCCACCACTACCTACTACACTCACCTTTACTAGCTTCATCCCCGCCTCCTTGACCTGTCCATCTTCTCTCCCACCTCACTGATCAATCCTCACCACTACCTACCAGCTATCACTGCACCCCGCACTATTTATTTCAGAGCACCCTTCCCCGCTCCCGTTTCTGAAGAGGGGTCCAGACCCGAAACGTCAACTTTTCTGCTCCTCTGACGCTGCCTGGCCTACTGTGTTCCTCCAGCTTCACACTGTGTTATCTCTGACTCCAGCACCTGCAGTTCTTACTATCTCCAAGATGTACTGAGTTATTTCGTTTCTTTGCAGTGTCGACTCAGAGGGCTTCAGGCACCAACAGATGAGAGTCAGGAAATGATGCAACGCTGACCGGGTCAAAAAGGGAAGCAAGACATTCAGAACAGGACCCATGAGTAAATCTCAATTTTAAAAAGGCTGTTTGGCAGCTGAAATGAGAGAATGCAAGGAAGCACACTCCTCATCTGACCCGTACTTTGGATTACAGTATCACAAGATTGTTATGGTCCATTCTGTCTGTCTCATTACATTAGTATTATTACCCAGTGCCAATCCCCTACCTTTTCCCCACATCCCTCTGAAGCATTTCTATCCAAATAACCATCCAATGCCCCTTTTGAATGCCTCAATTGAACCTGCCCCTACCCCCATTTCTAGGTAGTGCTTTCCAGACACCAACTGCTTGCTGAGTGAAAAAGCGTTTTCTCACATCACCCTTACTTAAATTGCACATCACTTTAAATCTATGCCCTTTTGTCCTTGTTCCCTTTGTGATCAGGAATGGCTTCTCCCTATCAACTCTGTCCAGCCCATCCATGATTTTGAATAACTTGATCAAATCTCCTCTCAGCCTTCTTCTCTCAAAGGAGAACAGTACCAACTTCTTTAATCTGTCCTCATCCCTGAAGTTTCTCTTTCCTGCAGACATTCTTGTAAATCATTTCTGCAGTCTCTCCACTGCATTCACATCCTTCTTGATGGTGATAGATTTCAATATCAAGGTGGTCAGTGGCTTGGAGGGGAACTTGCAGAGTGTGGTGATCCCATATATCTACTGTCCTTGTCCTTCCAGATGGAAATGGTCAGGGGTTTGGAAGGATCGTCTAAGGAGTCTGGACAAATTTCTGCAGGACATCTTGGAGATGGTACACACTGCTGCGATTGAGCGTCAGTGGTGGAGGGAGTGGATGCTTGTGGATGTGGTGCCAATCAAGCGGCTGCTTTGTCCTGGATGGTGTCAAGCTTCAGGAGTGTTGTTCTTGAGGCAAGAAGGGAGTATTCCATCACAATCCTACTTGCCACTTGTCAGCCCAAGCCTGCATATTGCCCGGATCTTGTTGCATTTGAACATGGACTGCTTCAGGATCTGAGGAGTCACGAATGGTGCTGAACATTGTGCAATCATCGTCGAACATCCCCACTTCTGACCTTATGATGGAGGGAAGGTCATTGATGAAGTAACTAAAGATGTTTAGGCCTAGGACACTACTCTGAGGAACTCCTGCATCCTCGATGTCATGGAGCTGAGATGACTGATGTCCAACAACCACGATCATCTTCCTGCGTGTCGGGTAAGACTCCAACTAGTGGAGAATACTCCCCTGATTCACATTGAGTCTGGTTTTGCTCAGGTTCCTTGATGCCTCATTTGATCAAGTGTGGTCTTGATGTCGAGGACAGTCACTCTCACCTCACCTCACACGGAGTCAAGATTATTGACTGCCTCCGACATGCAGCACTGTCTAACTTTCAGAAAACCCATAACCTATCAGCCCAACAGGCTGAGTACCAGTCAGTAATGGGGCAGGTGGGGAGGTTTAGGGGTCATTACTGGTCAGTAGTGGGGAAGCGGGAGGAGTTAGGGGGTCAATTACAGCCAGTGATGGGGTAAGGGAGAGAGGCTGCGTTCCATACTGGTCAGTAGTTTAACAAATACAACTGGCTATTCACTCATATATTAAATGCTTTCCATTTCTGACCAAAAAACACAACTCTTGAGGGCAACTTTGCACGTAACAGAAGGTTCTAAGATAAATGATAAATGCAAGGATATTGAGTACAACTTGAAACATCAGGCATATTACGGTAAAAAGATTGACGGCCTGGATGTTGTGAGCCAGCCCAATGGTTATCTTCTCACCCGCCGGTGAATAGTGACACACCCATGGTAACTGGCACACCTTGGCATGCTGGAGACGAGAGTTAGTTTGCCTGAAGTGGGTTCAATGCAGAAGACTCTGTCTGTGCCTTCCGCCATGCTGTCTTTGCCACCGAGAATGTAAACCATCCCACTGCAAACCGTCAGCCCGCAGTTCTCCTGCATTCCCAAAAATAAAAAAGGTCATCATTTAGTTGTAGCCTAAAGCTTCCTCTGCCATTTTGTCTTTGAAATAACTCCAGAGAGGCCGGTATTCCATCACCCTTTAGTTACACGTGCACAGTATACGGACTCTGACCAGCCAATTCACAGCTAATCCCTAGAGTGAGGAGAAACCCTGACACTTCTGTTTATTCCTGTCAGCCAGGACACCCTGACAGGCCCCAGTTTAACAGCCCCAAACAGGGAACTCACACTCAATGAGATCGACCTGGCCAACCTCATTCCAATTACTACAGTCTTTTACTCTAATGATCCTCATCAACCTCCACTCATCCTATACCCTCACCTCAAGTAACACCCTCTGCCATTGGTCCAGCGGTATTGTTACTGGACTAGCAATGCAGGGGACAGGGCATTGAATCATACCACTGTAGGTAGTGAAAACTGGATTTATTTTTTAAAAGCTGGAGTAATAAAAAGGTAGTCTAACGGTGACCATGTAACCACGGTCAGTTGTTGAAAAAAATCCATCTGGTTCATTAATGCCCAGCTTGTCCCCGCCTCCCTAACCTGTCCTTTCTCCCACCTATCCCTGCCCCCTTGACCTGTCCATCCTCCCTGGACTGACCTATCCTCTCCCTAACTCCCCACCTACGCTCACCTTTACTGGCTCCATCCCCACCTCTCTGACCTGTCTGTCTCCTCTCCACCTATCTGCTTCTCTATCCACAGATTCACTATCCTTTGAGAGAAGAAATTCCTCCTCATCTCTGTCTTAAACATGCAACCCCTTATTCTGAGGAGCCTTGACGAAATTTTTTTAATTCATTCACGTGATGTGGCCGTGATGGGCTAGACCAACATTTATTGCCCATCCCTAATTGCCCAGATGGCAGTTAAGAGTCAACCACGTACGGTGGGTCTGGAGTCACGTGTAGGCCAGGCCAGGTAAGGATGGCAGTTTCCTTCCCTAAAGGACATTAGTGAACCAGATGGGTTTTTCCTGACAATCAACAATGGCTTTATGGTCACCATTAGACTCTTAATTCCAGATTATTGTTGAATTCCACCACCCACTGTGGCAGGATTTGAACCCCCCAGAATATTACTTGGGTGTCTGGATTAATAGTCTAGCAATTATACCACTAGGCTATTGCCTACCTGCTAACATATGAGGGCATAGAAAAGAAAGGTTTATTCTCAAGCAGACGAAGAAGAATGGGGGTGGAAGAGAGAAGTTTAAATGCAACATAAATGCCTGCATGGATTGGTTTTGTTTTGAGGTATGGGCATCACTGGCGATGCCAGTATTTAACATCCAGCACTAATAAGCATTGGGCAGATAGTTGTAGAACCGAGAGGAAACCCACACAGACACAGGGACAATGTACAAACTCCACACAGACAGTCACCTGAGTGTGGGATTGAACCCAGGTCCCTGGCGCTGTGAGGCAGCAGTGTTAACCAGCGAGCCACCGTGCCGCACTAATATTATATGTTATCAATGCCCCTCATGATTTTATAAATCTGTATAAAGTGACTGTCAGTCCAGACTATCCAACCTCTCCCCAGCATGCAAACCATTTCAGAGGGCTGTTCAGAGTCAGGTACTACGGAGTGGATTTGCTTGTCGTTTGCCCCTAACCATGTGCAATATTTTACATCCTGAAGGATTGGGGCTCCACACATTCAAAAGCCCTTTCTGGACCCTGTAGTGGAGTAGAATTGCAGGAAGATAAATCTTGCCACACCATTCTGTGCAGCCACTTTTAGAAGTGACCTTAATCCTAATTTGAAAAGCAGCGGCTTTGGGATGGATACCCAGCAACCTTGAGGGTGAGGTGGAAGGTAATGGCAAAGGGGCTCAAAACAACTCACGGTGTTGGAGGCCATTCCTGCGTCATTTACATACCAGCAACAGCAATCCTCACTCATGATGTGGAGGTGCTGGCATTGGACTGGGGTGGACAAGGTCAAAAATCACACGAAACCAGGTTATAGTCCAACAGGTTTATTTGAAAACACAAGCTTTCGGAGTCTCGCTCCTTCTTCGAGTGTTAGTGAGAGAGGTGGCATCAGACACAGAATTTATAAGTAAAAGATCAAAGGGTCAGAGAACTGATGTGAATGTATTGAATAAACCGAAGATGGCTGTTAAATCTTTAATCACTTAGAAAGGAGATGCAGCTTTGATTGATTAATATGCAAATCCCAGAGACCTTGTTTAGAATCTGGCTGTGTTTTAGCTTGGGGTCAGACTGATTTTATTCCCAAAGTAGGAATTTATAAAATGCCACCTTGACTGTCTACAAATTGTGTGTTGTTTGAACAAAATAGAATGGTTCTGCAATTACCAATCTGCAAATACAAATTCACCCCATAGATTTATATTTGTGTGAGTGCGCGCATGCGCATGTGAGAGAGGAGACAGAGTGTGTGTGTGAGAGAGACAGAGAGAGACAGTGGTAGTGTGAGTGTGTGTGTATGTGTGAGTGTGGGAGAGAGTGAGTGTGTGTGTCTGTGTGTGAGACAGTGAGAGTGTGTGTGAGTGGGTGTGTGGGTGGGAGAGAGAGAAAGGGAGAGGGAGAGAATGTGTGTGTGTGTGTGTGTGAGAGAGACAGTGAGAGTGTGTGTGTGGGAGAGAGAGAGAGAGAGAGTGAGAGAGAGAGAGAGAGTGGTAGTGTGAGTGTGAGAGAGAGTGTGTTTGTATGTGTGAGAGAGAGAGAGAGAGAGTGTGTGTGTGTGGGGAGAGAGAGAAAGGGAGTTTGAGAGAGTGTGTGTGGGAGAGACAGAGAGAGAGAAAAAGGTAGTGTGTGTTTGTGTGTGAGAGAGAGAGAGTGTGTGTGTGAGAGGAAGGGAGAGTGTGTGTGGGTGTGTGAGGAAGGGAGAGTGTGTGTGTGTGTGTGTGTGTGTGTGTGTGGGTGTGTGAGAGAGAGAGAGAGAAAGGGGGAGAGTGTGTGTGTGTGAGAGAGAGAGAGAGAGAGAGAGAGTGAGTGAGTGTGTGTGGGAGAGAGAGAGAGAGAGAAAAAGAGAGAGAAAAAGAGAGAGAGTGTGTGTGTGTGTGTGTGTGTGTGTGTGTGTGTGTGTGTGTGTGTGTGAGAGATAACTTGGTGTTGTGTGATTTTTTGACCTAATGCTCATGCAGTTCTCACTCATTCATTCAACAGGTTCCACCCCTTTTTAACACACGCTATTGCTGGAAAAGAGAATGTAAAACTTTGATATACCTCACAAAGCCTTCAGAGAAAGGACACCCTGAACATTCAGTTTCTAGGCAACCCAGACCAGTTACTGATATCTTACCAGAGGTCCTGGAGTATTGTCCATCACTGTCCAGTAGTTGTCTATTGGGTCATATTTGTACATATTCTCCATGAGACCTCCCATAACATAAATCACATTGTTTACGGTGACTGCATTGATGCAACGTTGAGCAAATGGACTTGATGCTGTAAACGTCCAGTCATCTTTCACTGGGTCATAACACTGGACCTTTCCAAAAATAAAACAGACATCGATTCTTAGAGATCTGCACAGAAACCGGGCAGGAGGGAGTATGCCAGCTACACCTTTCGGTCTACACCTTTTACTCAGTCCCATATACATCACCTGTGGTTCAGCCTGTAGAAACCTCACCACTCCCTGACCATATCAAATGATTGTGGGTTCAGATTGGTGGAGATGGGTTCAATTGAGGAATTCAAGGGGGCATTGGACGGTTTTTTTGACAGTAATGATGCGCAGAGGAAGAAAAACATAATTGGCACTAGAGAGTCGAGCTAGTAGAGGCATGCTGGGCAGAATGGCCTCCTTCTTTAAGACATTAACACCATAAGAAGTAGAAATAGCAGTAGGCATTTGGTTCCTTGAACCTCTTCCATCATTCAACAGAATCATGCCTGATCCAACATTCCTCACATCCACTTTCCTGCCCTTTCCCCGTAATCCTTGATTCCCGACTAATCAAGAATCTGTCTCAGCCTTAAATATACACAAGGACTCTGCACCCACAGCTCTCCGTGACAAGGAGTTCCAAAGACTCACAACCCTCAGAAGAAATTCCTCCTTACCTCAGTCTTAAATTGGTGCCCCTTTATTCTGAGACTGTGCCCTCTGGTCCTAGATTCTCCCAATGGGGGGAAACATCCTCTCAGCATTTGTCCCTTCAAGCTCCTTAAGAAACCAATATATTTCAGTGACCTCTCATTCTTCTAAATTCCAAGGAGTAGAGTCCCAAGCTGTTTAACTTTTGCTCATAAGACAATCCCTCCATACCAGGAATTATCCCAGTGAACCTTCCCTGAACTTCCTCCAACGAAATAATATCCTTTCTTAAATAAGGGAACCAAAACATTTCAGTACTCCAGATGTGGTCTCCCCAGCACCTTGTACCCTTACAGTAAGACTTCCCTGCTGTTACGCTCCAACACCCTTGAAATAAGGGCCAACATTCCATTAGCCTTTCCTGATTACCTGCTGCCCCTGTGTGCTAGATTTCTGTGTTTCATGCACAAACACCGCACCCTGCACCTCCGCACACCTCCCCCACCAAAGTCCCTTTGTGTTGTAGCCTTCTGCGGTTTTTTTTCCCATTTAAATAATGCTCTATTTTGTAGTTTTCACATTTTCCCACATTATACATCAAGGAGCCCTAGCAAAACTGGACTCAATGTGTATCAGGAAACAAACTCTTCACTGGTTGGAGTAGTAACTGGCACATAGGAAGATGATTTTGGTTTTTGGAGGTCAGTCATCACAGCTCCAGGACATCTCAGCAGGAGCGCCTGGGGGTAGTGTCCTCAGCCCAACCACGTTCAGCTGCTTCATCAATGACCTTCCCTCCGTCAGAAGTGAGAATGTTTGCTGATGATTGCACAATGTTCAGCACCATTCACAACTCCTCAGATACTGAAGCAGTCCATGTTCAAATGTAACATTCTGGACAATATCCAGGCTTGGGCTGACAATTGACAAGTGACATTCACACCACACAAATGTCAGGCAATAAATATCTCCAATAAGAGACAATCTAATCACCACCCCTTGATATTCAGTGGTCTTACCATCACTGAATCCCCCACTATCAACATCCTGGGGGTTACTATTGACCAGACACTCAACTGGATTCACCACATAAACACAGTGGCTACAAGAGTGGGAATCTTTCTGCGATCCTGACCATCCAACACTTGTCCACCATCTACAAGGTACAAGTCAGGAGTGTGATGGAATACTTCCCTCTTGTCTGGATGGGTGCAGCCCCAACAAAACTCAAGAAGCTTGACACCATCCAGGACAAAGCTGCCCACTTGATTGGCACCAAAGCATCCACTCCCCCCACCACCGACACTCAGTAGCAGCGATGTGTACTATCTGCAAGATGTATTGCAGAAATTCATTATGGCTCTTTAAGACAGCACCTTCCAAAGCCATGACCATTTCCATTTAGAAATGACAAGGGCAGCAAATACATGGGAACACCACCCCCTGCAAGTTACCCCAAACCACTCACCATCCTGATTTGGAATGTTTCTTCAATGGTGCTAGGTAAAAATCCTGGAATTCCCCGAGTGCACTGTGGGTCTACCTACAGAACATGGACTGCAGCAATTCAAGGAATTCCAGAATTCTGACCCAGCGAAACTGAAGGAACAGTGCTATATTTCCAAGTCAGGATGGTGACCGGCTTGGAAGGGGACTTGCAGGGGTGGCAGCGGCGGGGGAGGGAAGGTGTTCCCATGAATCTCTTGGTCCTTGTACTTTTAAACGATAGAGGTTGCAGTTCTAGCAGGCCCTGTCAAAAGAGTTTTGGGGTAGTCACTGCTACAATGTAGGAAACATGGCAGCCAATTTGCGTACAGAAACCTCCCACAAACATCAGTGTGATCACAACCAGATAATCCATTTCTTTTTAAAAGTGAAGCCAATTGAAGGATAATTGAAGGGGAGGCGATGGCCTAGTGGTATTATCGCTGGATTGTTAATCCAGAGGCCAAATAATATTCTGGAGTCTGGAGTTTGAACCCCACCACAGCAGATGGTGGAATTTGATTTCAATAAATATCTGGAATTAGGAGTCTAATGATGACCATGAACCCCTTGTCGATTTTTGGGGAAAAACCCATTGGTTCACCAATGTCCTTTAAGGAAGGAAACTGCCATCCTTACCCTGGTCTGGCCTACACGTGACTCCAGACCCACAGCAATGTGGTTGACTCTGAACTGCCCTCTGGGCAATTAGGGATGGGCAATAAAAGCTGGCATGGCCAGAGATGCCCTCATCCTGTGAATGAATAAAGGAAAAAAAAAAATCCGGCAGGGCACTGGAAAGGGAACTCCCCTGCTCGACATCCAAGTAGCGCCCTGAGACCTTTCATTTCCATGTGGGATCATTTAAGAGGTTATGCAAGGGCTAACCTTTAAACTAGCCAGGCTAGCAAAGCTGCCTGAACCCTTGTGTTTTGACAGAAGTTGGTTCCTTACCTTGTTGGAATTCAGTTGGTTGGTAAGGGCACCCCCTATCACGTAGAGCCTGTTCAAACAGGCAACAACAGCTGCTGAGCTCACAGGTTCCAACAGAGGTGCAGTGAATGACCAGCAGTTCAAGTTGGGATCGTAACATTCAACGCTGGATATCCTGCTGAATCCATTGAAACCACCCACAGCGTAGAGCTGAAAATAAAACAAAATCAAGTTGGTGAGTCAGAGACAGTAGGCACTCATGATGCTGGAGTCAGAGACAACACAGCGTGGAGCTGGAGGAACACAACAGGCCAGGCAGCATCAGAGGAGCAGGAAAGTTGACATTTCGGGTCTGGACCCTTCTTCAGAAATTGGTGCGTCAGCAGTTTTGGAGATTGAGAGAAGAAAATTCTCTCTGAGGATTGTTTTTCGATGGAATTCTCTTCCCCAGACAGGCATTGGGAGACTAAAATGTTCAAGGCTGAGTTAGAGATTTTTTTTTAAACTGACAAAGCTTACAGGGAGGCAGACAGGAAAGTGCAGATGGGAGCACAATCAGATCAGCCACAGTGGAGCAGGATTGAATGGCCTGCTTTTCCTCCTAATTCGGATCTTCAACTGTTTACACAGGATCTCTGTGTCCTACCTCACCTGCCATCCACACTCTTGAACAGCTAATCATTATCTTTAAAGTTTGAGCTTTCGATCCACTCGACAATGACATTACAATGACATCATTAATTTCATGATCAGTGGTGAAGTGTTACACACAGTACCAGAGCAGTACGTACAAAGGGTAGATGTTACTTAATCCTTTTGTGAACCGGGCCCTAAGCCTAAGGGGGTAGTAGGAGCTGCTGATGCTGGAGAATCTGAGATAACAAGGTGTAGAGCTGGACGAACACAGCAGGCCAAGCAGCGTCAGAGGAGCAGGAAAGTCGACGTTTCGAGTCTGGACCCTTCTTCATATTTCTGAAGAAGGGTCCAGACCCGAAACGTCAGCTTTCCTGCTCCACTGATGCTGCTTGGCCTGTTGTGTTCATCCAGCTCTACACCTTGTTATCCTAAGTCTAAGGGGCTTTGTTTCCCACCCCTTTCCCCCTTGAGGCCATTCTTTTACCCAACCCAGGCTCACAAGACCAGGACTGTATCCTTTGAGCCAATAAGGAAAATAAGAACAAGTGTTTTCTGATGCTATAAGAAATGTGGGAACCCTGAAAGGGTTCAGAAAAAATTTACAAGGATGTTGCCGGGATTGGAGGACTTGAGCTACAGGGAGAGGCTGAATAGACTGGGGCTATTTTCCCTGCAGCATCGGAGGCTGAGGGGTGACCTCAGAGGTTTATAAAATCATGAGGGGCGTGGGTAGGGTGAATAACCAAGGTCTTTCCCCTAGGATGTGGGGAATCCAAAACTAGACGGAATAGGTTTAAGGTGAGAGGGGTAGGATTTAAAAGGGACCTGAGGTGCAACATTTTCACACAGAGGGTGCTTTATTTTATTCATTCACAGGATGAGGTGTCACTGGCTAGGCCAGAATTTATTGCCCATCCCTAATTGCCCAGTGGGCAGTTAAGAATCAACCACATTGCTGTGGGTCTGGAGTCACGTGTAAACCAAACCAGGTAAGAATGGCAGTTTCCTTCTGGGTTTTTCCGACAATGGATTCATGGTCATCACTTGACTCTTAATTCCAGATGTTTATGGAATTCAAATTCCACATTTTGCTGAGGCAGGATTTGAACCCAGATCCCCATACCATTACCTGGGTCTCAGGACTCATAGTCCAGCCATCATACCACTAGGATATCACCTCTGGTGCATATGGAATGAGCTGCCAGAGGAAATGATGGAGGTTAGTACAATTACAACATTTAAAAGGCAACTGGATGGTAAAATGTATATTAAGACTTGGAGGGATATGGGTCAAATGCTGCCAATTGGGACTGGATTAATTTAGGATATCTGATCGCTGGATCAAAGGGTCTGTTTCCGTGTTTTACAACTCTGTGACTCTACGAATGGCAGGTTTGTCATATGAGGAGGGATTGGATCGCCTGGCTCTGTATTCATTGGAGTTTAGAAGAATGAAAGAGAATCTCATTGAAACATAAATTCTGACACAGTGAGACGGATTCGATGCAGAGATGAAGCCATCTGTAGCCTGGCTTCCAGTACAAGGGACTCACAGCCTCAGGATATAGAGTTGGCACTTTTAGACCGAGACAAAGAAAAAGTTCTTCCCCAGAGGGTGGCAAACCTGTGGAATTCTCTATCACAAAGGGCTATGGAGGCAAAGGTCTTGAATATACTTAGGAAAGGATGGAATTCAAGAAGCTAAGGGTGTCAATGGGTATGGGGAGAGAGCGAGAGGATGGCATTGATCATCCATGATCACATTGAATAGAGGAATGCACACAACCTTAATCCTAACACCTTCTTGTAATTCCTGTTTCTGTTTTCTGCACCAAACCAGGTCTCAGGTTGAGTTTCTTACCAAAACCAGGAATATTTTTGTTCCAAGAGAAACCGGAAGTGCAGCAAATTCTCAAAAAGTCTGGATTCTGATAGACATGGACCTTGGGGTACATGACCACCGGTCCCTGATGGTATCAGGACAGGCAGATAAAGTGATTAAGAAGGTATAAGGATGCTGTCGTTTTGAAGCATAGAGTTTCAGATCAGGAAGATTGTGCTAAAACAGCATAAAACATTAGTCCAGTCACAGCTAGGGAATTGTGCGTGTTTCTGGAATCCATATTATATGAGGGGTTTGATAGCACTGGAGAGGGTGCAGAGGAGATTTACCAGGATGTTGCCTGGCTGTGAAGAGAGAATGGACAGACTGGGACTGTTTTCCTTGGAGCAGAAGAGGTTTGGAGGGGACACTGAGATGTATAAAATTTTAAGTGGCATAGACAGGGTAGAGAGGAAGGAACCTTTCCCCTCGGTGGAAGGATCAATGACCGGGACATAGATTTAAGGTAAGAGGCAGAAGGTTTAGAGGAGATGTGAGGAAAAATGTTTTCCCTAAGACGGTGGCGGAATTTGGAACTCACTGACTGTAAGGATGGTAGAGGCAGAAATCTTCATAACATTTAAGAAGTACATGGACATTCACTTGCGATGTGAAGGCATTGAATGCTATGGGCCGAGTGCTGGAAAATGGGATTAGAATAGTTGGGTGGTTAGTTTTGACTGGCACAGACTCAATGGGCCAAAGTGTTATTGAAAGAAGTCATTGTAAGTTCACTATGGACATAAAGTCATAAAGATGGACAGCACAGAAGCAGACCTGTCCATGCCAACCAGATATCTAAATTAATCTAGTCCCATTTTCCAGCAATTGGCCCACATCCCTCTATACCCTTCCTATTCATGTACCCATCCAGATGCCATCAGAAATTTCGTTTCAAAGGCTTTCTGTAAAGCACATAACTACTTTCTTTGTTGTAGATTCTGCTCAAGCTGCTTCGAACTAAAAGTGATTGGTTTGAAGTGATGCAGACTTTATCTGGTTCAGTTAGTGGGAAACTTGCTAAGAGCAAACTGAATTGGAGGAAAACTTGCTGAGAACAAGCTGCCCAGCTGATCTCTCCCATTGGTGAAAAGAAATACTCTCATGTAGAGTTCAGAGTGAAACTTGTGTGTTTGAAAGTATAAGTGAAGAAATGTCTCAAAAATAGTATTTTCTGAGGCACTAGAGCCTGCAAAACTCCAAAGACATCATGATGAGTGATTTGGCCACATACACAGAACTTCAGAGCAACAGACTTCAGAACATTCTACATTTCATCTTTTGCCATAAAGAATAATTTTGATTATAAATATTAAAATAATAATTAATAGCAACTTATTGGGAAAAGTGTTTTTCAAAAGGCCAATTTCTGCAGAGAAATTGATGAAGTTTCATTTTGATAATAAACCCAGGATGGTGTTTTTACGGAACCTGGTTATGTTGAAGCCAAATGTAGAAGCCAAATGTAGATAAGATATTTAACTGGTCACCACAGGAACTGGAGAAAGTATTTTTAATTTTTGTTGTCATTCATGTAGCAGTTGGACTAGAACAGCAATGCAAGCCTCTAGCCTCAGTCATAATGGAAATGAAACCAGCAGGAATTGAAAATGTCACGGTGAGGTCGAGCTATTTTCAATTGTGAAATTGGGGGATGGTCGGACAGACTGGATTTCTCTGTGAAAGAAAGAACTAACTCAGGCTCAGTCAGCTGAAAGGCCACTTTCAGACAAAAGCTGTGGAAGATTAACACAGTAACACTAACACACACACATACCCCAACTGTCTCTCACCAACTCTCCCACATCTATGCACACATACACAGTGTGGAAATCATAGAATCCCTTCAGTGTGGAAGCAGGCTATTCAGCCCATCGAGTCCACACTGACCCCCCGAACAGCATCTCACCCAGCCCCACCTTCTACCTTGTAGCCCTGCATTTCCCATGGCTAACCCACCTAGCTTATACATCCCTGGACACTATGGGTAATTAAGCATGGCCAATCTGCCTAACCGGCACATCTTTGGACTGTAGGAGGAAACCGGAGCAAACTCATGCAGACACAGGGAGAAAGTGCAAATTCCACACAGACAGTTGCCCAAAGGTGAAATTAAACTCGGGTCCCTAGTGCTTTCAGGCAGCGGTGTTAACCACTAAGCCACCGTGCCATAAGACAATGCACTTTAATAGAAAGAGCACAGGGAGACAAGATAAAGGGCACAATTCCAAAATCTGTGAAGTAGCAGGGGAATCTGGAGTGTACACATGCATGAGACATTAGAGTCGGCAGGATAGCTAGGAGAAGTTGACAAAAAAACCCTACAGTATCCTAAGCTTTAGTAAAACAGATGCGGACCACAGAGAGGGAGGTGAGGTTGAGTTTGTACATGACACTAGTTCAGCTTCAGCTGGAATTACAGTTGCAGACGCCACATGAAAGGAAGAATGTGAATGCATTGCAAAGAGTGCAGAAGATGTTCACAACAATGATTCCAGGAAGGAGGAATTTCAGTGGATGGGGAGATTGGGATTGTTCTCTTTGGAAAGATAAGGGATCTGACCGAAGTGTTCAAAATCATGAGGGTTCTGGAGGGTAAATGGGAGATTCTGCTCCCACTCGTGAGAGGATCGAGAACGAGGGAGCACAGCTTTAACGTAAAAAAGGGAAAAAAGCAAAAGTGACTTGAAGAACTTCTTCTTCTTCAGCAAGTGGTCAGTGTCTGGTTAAAAATCCACCAACTCCCATTATTACCTTGACTATACATCCTCATGAGAGATAGTAAGAACTGCCGATGCTGCAGTCAGAGATAACACAGTATGGAGCTGGAGGAACACAACAGGCCAGGCAGCATCAGAGGAGCAGGAAAGCTGATGTTTCTGAAGAAGGGGCTCAACCTGAAATGTCAATTTTCCTGTACCTCTGATGCTGCCTGGCCTGCGGTGTTCCTCCAGCTCCATACTGTGTTGTCCCTATACATCCTCACACCTTGTTTCCTGTGAAGAGTTTATTCCATTCTCCAAGCTTCTCCATCTCATCTGTTCCAATGATGCCTGCTTCTATAAGAGGGCCTCCATAATGTCTACCTTTTTCCTCAACCAAGGATTCCACAGCGCTGTAGTTGTCAGGGTCATATGCTGATTCCAACTCATCTCCCACACTTCAGCCCTCACCCCTCCCTTCCCTCCCACAACAGTGATAGGGTCCCCCTTGTCCTCAGTTACTAACCCACCAGCCACTACATCCAAAGGACCATTAGCCATCAGTACCATCACACCCAGCGGGATGCCACCACCAGACACATGTTCCCCTCCCTTGTCTGCCTTCCGCAGGAACCATTTGCTCCGGGACACTCTGGTTGACTCCTCCTTCTCCCCAATACACCCCACACCCCCTCCCAGCCCCACGGCACCTTCCCCTGCAACTGCAGAAGGTGTCACACCTGCCTGTTTGCTTCCTCCCTTCTCAGTATCCAAGGGCCCAAACACACCTTCCTGGTGGAGCAGCACTTTACCTGCACTTCACTCAATCTAATCTACTGCATTTGCTGCTCACAATGTGGCCTTCTCTACATTGGGGAAGCGAAGCGTAGACTGGCTGACTGCTTCACAGAACATCTACATTCTGCCTGCAAAAATGATCCTGAGCTTCCAGTTGCCTGCCACTTTAACACACCACCCTGTTCCCTGGCCAACATCTCTGTCTCAAGTTTGCTGCAGCATTCCAGAGAAGCTGGAAGAACAACACCTCATTTTCTGCTTGGGGACCCTGCAACCCTCCGGACTCAATATTGAGTTCAATAATAGTAGGGCTTGAGGCACCTTCTCCCATGACCTTACCCCAAGCCCCACACATCAGACCTGGTCATCACATGGGCTGCTACCACAGACAACCCATTGTCAGCCACTAACATTGCCCATTAGCAGCTATTCATCCTCCCAGGCTGCCTTTTATCCATTCCTTTATCTGCCCAACCGAGTTTCTCTCTCTCTCTCTGGGCTCCATCTCTACCTATCGTTTACTCCTACCCCCCACCCCATCTTCAGCATCTATATTAACCTTACACCAGCTACAGTCAATTCTGAAGAAGCGTAACTGGACCTGAAATGTTAATTCTGCACTCTCTCCACAGATAAAAACTGAAAGGACTGTGGACGCTGTAACGTTCTGACGAAGGGTCACCAGATCCGAAACGTTAACTCTGTTTTTTCCTTCACAGATGCTGCCAGACCTGCTGGGCTTTTCCAGCAACTTTATTTATGTTCCTCTCTCCACAAATGCTGAGTTTTGTCCAGCAATTTCTGTTTTGTTTCTGGAATGTAGTGCCCAACAGTGCATTGGAGGAGAGTCCAATCAAGGATTTGAAAAGGGAGCATGACTGTTACCTGAACAGGGGGACTGTGCAGGGTTACATGGAGAAGGTGGGAGAAATAGCACAATAAGTAAACTGATCATGTGGAGAGCTGATGCAGGTATGATGGGCCAAATGGGGCCTCCTTCAGCACAGTAACAAGTTTGTCATTCCGTGACTCATGAGGTCTTTAATATTCACCTAGAACAGGTAAGTGGATCTTCAATCGTATCAATGCCCTGCCTTTACAGCCAGGCCTTTAAATGGGCAGGAAACACAAGTTTCAGATCAAGAACAAGAGGTC
Organism: Ginglymostoma cirratum; assembly: GCA_024137785.1. NCBI lineage: Eukaryota > Metazoa > Chordata > Chondrichthyes > Orectolobiformes > Ginglymostomatidae > Ginglymostoma > Ginglymostoma cirratum. The sequence goes on along the minus strand of JAHRHZ010000264.1, from coordinate 59,234,795 downwards.
ATTAAGGAAGCAAATTACAGCCAGAAGATAAGGTCATGAAAGTATGGAATTCCCAACCTCCCAAAGGCTGTGGTTACTGGATGTCAAAACTAAGATCACAAGATTTCTGCGGGTGGCACAGTGGTTAGCACTGCTGCATCACAGCCCCAGTGACCCACGTTCAATCTCAGCGTTTTGCAAGTGTTTGTATACAGTCTGCATAGGTTTCCTCTGAAGAAGGATCTAGGCCTGAAACATCAGCTTTCCTGCTCCTCTGATGCTGCTTGGCCTGCTGTGTTCATCCAGCTCTACACCTTGTTATCTCAGATGCAGATGTATGGATTGCTTGGCATTCTTCATTTATGCAATGTCATTGCTCAGTCGTTTCAGAGGGAAGTTGACAGTCAACCACATCGCTGTAGGTCGGGAGTCACATGTGGACTAGACCAGCTAAGGATGGCAGATTTCATTCTCCCCTGACCATTAGGAACCAGGTGACATTTTATAATAACCGATGTTAGATTCATGGCGGCATATTCCAGATTTATTTGTTGAGTTTAATCAAACACTGGTGGGAATTGAAACCCCATCTCCAGAGCTTGCATTCTCACTACACCACCACTTCTCTCGCAAGAGGTCACCTATGGTTGATGGGGCAAACCCGAGGAGCTGTACATTCCTGTTATGAAGTGAGCCCAACCTTTAGTTAAGGCCAAAATCAACAGGAAAGGTAAATGGAATGTTGGCCTTTATTACAAAGGGAATGGAGTGTAAAATTAGGGAGATCTTGTTAAAGCCATACAAGGAATGAGTCAGACCACAGCTGGAATAATGTGAAAAGTTTTGGTCCCAGTATGTAAAGGAAGATATACTGGCATTCGAGGCCATCCACTCAGCTGAAACTAGGTATGCAAGGTCTGTCTTATAAGGATGAGTAGGTTGGGCCTGTGCTCAATGAAGTTTAGAAGAATGAGAGGTAGGCTTATTAAAATATATAAAATTCTTTGAGGACTTGACAGAACAGATGCTGAAAGGTTGTTTCCCATTGAGGGAGACTAGCACCAGAGGCATCATCTCAGAATAAGGCGTTGTGTTTTTAAGACAAAGATAAAGAATTTCTTCCCTCAGACAGTGAATCCGTGGAATTTTTTACTCCAGAGGACTGGATCATTAAATACATTCAAGGATGAGACAGATACATTTTTATGGTTGTGGGAAAATGCAGGAAAGTGGAGTTGAGGATTGTGAAATCAGCCAAGATCTTATTGAATGGCAGAGGAGACTCGATGGGCTGAATGGCCTGATTCTGCTCTGATGTCTTACGGTCAGTACAAAAACACTGTCCAGTCCATACCTTGCCTTGCAGTGCCACCATCCTGTGCCTCCACCTTCCTTTATTTAAAGAAGCCACTCTGACCCAGATGTTGAGCTGAGACTTATACATCCACACGTCATTACTGTACAGGTTCCCACCTGTAAATCAAATAAAGGTAAGACACTTTATTACAAGTCTGACAGAAACAACAAAGTGCCCATCTGCTTCCCACTTGATCATTAAAGTAGGATTTTACATGACTTGTTTACAAAAGCACCCCAGGGAAAGTTATCAAATTTCTTTTCATCTGGCACTCCACTAATTGGAATTCCCAGACGTGGGTTCCTGTGTGTTGTCTGTTTAAAAAAAATGCTGCTCCCCAGCTTTTCAAAGTGAAGCATACACGGGTAATATAAACTCTGAGCAAGAGTAGGCCATTCAGCCCCTCCTTTCTGGTCTGCCATGCATGGCTGACCTGATTATGCTGCATTCCTACCGACCCCAGTCCCCTTTCAGCACACACTGACAACCTGCCCCTTGCTAATCAACAGTCCATCCAGTTCTGTCTTCAACATATTCAAAGGCTCTGCTTCCACCACCTTTTTGAGGAAGAGTTTCAAAGACTCAATACTCTATTTGAAACATGTTGAATTCTTAAAGGGCTTGACAGGGTAAATGCTCAGAGGGCATTTCCCCTCATGGGAGAGTCTAGGATCAGGATATATCCTCAGAATAAAGGGGCACCCATTTAAGACTGAGATCAGGAAGAATTTCTTCTCTCAGAGGGTTGTATGTCTTTGGAATTCCTTGCCACAGAGAGCTGTGGGGGGTGGGGGGCAGAGTCCTTGTGTAAATTTAAGGCCAAGATAGAGACATTCTGGATCAGTTGGGTAATTAAGAATTATGGGGAAAGGGCAGGAAAGTGGATGTGAGGAATGTCAGATGAGCCATGATCCTGTTAGTGGTAGAGCAGGCTGGAGGGGCCAAATGGACTACTCCTTTTCCTATTACTATGGTTGTATTGTTCCACGGGCCCACTGGGTGAGAAAAAAAACTTCTCACCTCTTCCACTGAAGAATTTTATTTCTTTATTGTTTCTTGGGGTATGTGTGTCACTGGCAAATCAGCATTTAGCATCTATCCCTGGCTGCCAAGGAATTGGGAAGTTTGCTCGGTATTTCAGAGGACAAACAAAAAGTCAGCCACGTTGGTGTGGGGCTGGAGTCACATATTATCCTGATCAGGAGAACAGATTTCATACCCTAAAGGACTTTAGTGAACGGACAATTGTGCTCCAGGCCTGGATTGGAACACAACTCCAGAACTTTGTGAATTAGAGTCAAGGGTGCTACCCATTTAGCACAGCTGCTAAACTAATTGCACAGGGTTTCATACTCCCATACACACACATGTACCCATATGCACACTCAAGCTCGCTCAAACTCACACGTATACACACACACCCATATACACATCATATACACACCCAAGCTTACACACACTCAGACGTACACACTAGCATACATATACACATGCAACCTCACACACATATGCACACTCACAAGCTTGCACACATGTGCACGCGCATGCACAAACGCAGACACACAGACACAAGCTTGCAAACTCTCACATACAAACACACACGTTCCCACACTTCCTTATTTCACTCATCCACAGAACTCCCCTACACCGACTACACAACGAGACCAAGGTTCAGCTGCTGACCTGAGAGAAAGATATCATTTCTGAAGGAGCACACGGCATATTCCGACTTGGAGTAGTCAGGGATCTTGGCCAGTGGTGACCATTCACCCGTCCCCGGATTGTACTGCTCGGTATGTGGGAGCATAGCATGACCCTTCCTGTCGCAGCCTCCCAGCATGACGATCACCTCTGCAACATTCGCAAACCTGAGTGAAAAGAAAGTGTCTGCTGTGAGGTTAGGTTTTTATCCGTTCCATTCTACAGGCTTACACTGTTGATCCAGAAAACAAGATACAACAGCATCAAAAGAACAAGACCTCGTACCACACAGCAACCTACTCCTAACATCCTCTCAAGCATTCATAGAATCGGACAGTGTAGAAGAGGCCCTTCAGCCCATCATGTCTGTACTACCAAAGCTACACTAGTTCCACTTCTTCACAGTAGACCCATAGCCTTGAATGTTATGACATAAGTGCTCATCCAAATCCTTTAAGGTTTCCCCGGCAGTCGATTCCAGATTCCCACCACCCTCTAGTTGAAAACGATTCTCCTCAAGTCTCCTCTGAGCCTCCTGCCTTTCACCTTAAAATTGTGCCCCATTGTTACTAACCCTTCAACAGGAACAGCTGATTTCTATCCACCCTGTCCATGTGGACCAAAGGGTCTGTTTCTGTGCTGTATGGCTCTATGACCTCTACCAGGTCCCCCCACAATCAGACACAACTTACCTCCGCGGTCTTGTCCTTGGAGACACTATCTCATTACCGAAGATGTGGAACCTCCTTGCCTCTTGCAGCAAAGGTAAACACTCCTTCGAGCTCAGGATCAGCTCGTCCGTTTCGACTTTCTCAACAAAATATATCTGGTCCAGTAAGGGAATTCGAACGTGCTCCAAAAGCTCTTTCAGTGCATGTCTTCTGCCGGGCAGATCATGATGAACCCACTGCATCACAGCTTCAAAGACAGTCTCTTCCTTCGGAATAGCTAGGAGGTCACTGGACAGCTGATCGCACAGGAATTCCTTGGGTAGTTGCAAAAATTCTTCATACTGGATCACTTCTGCAAAACGCTCCAGCAGGAACTGTTTGCTTTTCTCAGACAAGCCCGGGATGGCAAAGAGGTTGGCAAAGTTCAAAAAGCCAAGGCAGTTGCAAGGATCCAGCTGGTTCTCCAAGAACTCCACACAGCCTTGTCGGAGCATGGAGACTTGGAAGAGGTCAGACGCTTCTAGCAGACTCTGAACGTTGTCCTCTCGGATGATCCCCCTTCCTCCGTACATATAGGCTATCACACAATCCATGATGTCAGCTGAGACCCCTTTGATGTCAACAGTGTCCTGTTGGCTCTCCTGGAAATTGGTGCTGAACATTGTCCTGAAGTAGATACTGCTGGCAGAGAGAGTGGCTCGATGGCAATGGAACTCTTCACCGTCAACATGAAGCACAACATCAGTGAATAGTCTGCTTTTACGAAAAGTGTTCAGATTTTGCAAGATGTCTTCAGCATGGCATGCCTTCAGGTTAAGGTCTGTGGAGGGAGACTTGCGGCTTATCTGTGTCTCTAGAGCCTGGTCTTCCGGGCTTGTGCTACCGAAGCCCATCATTGGCTTCCAAGGGCCTTCCGTCTACCTAGAGAAACGAATCAGTTAAGAGTGAAATCTTTTAGATCACGTGGGTTAGAAACGATCACATAAGTGCTCCTAAATGCCCTAAAGATATTCCTGTTTCTCAAAAGGCTACAAACTGGCCATTCAGCTCATCTTGAGTGTGTCAACTCTTTAAGAAACCTATGCATTTCTTGTCACTCAATTCTCTTTCCCTGATCCAAGCTCTTTTGTTCCTTTTCAAGGAACTATGGCTTGCATTGCCCTTTCTTGCTATGTATTTCACGAGGAGACACTCATAGCATCCTCTCAGTGATGCTGACTGCCTGTCTCAGGATCCTCACCTGATCTGATGAAGGATCACTGGACTGTACATGTCAACCAGAGTCCTCACCCACTCCTCATATGACAAACCCTTCATCCTCAGGATCATTCTTGTAAACCTCCACTGGACCCCTCCAAATCTAGCACAGACATCCTTAGAAACAAGACCCAAAACTGCTCACAATATTCCAAATGCAGTCTGACCATACAGCCTTAGCACTGCATCCCTGCTCTTGTATTCTAGCCTTCTCAAAATGAATGGTATCATTGCTTTGGTAACTGCCATCTAAACCTGCATGTTAACCTTAAGAGAATCCTGAACTCACTCTCAAGAACCTTTGTGCTTCAGATTTCTGAAGTTTTTCCCTGTTTAGAAAATAGTCAGTTTTCTCTCCACTGATACTTCCAGATCTGCTGAGTTTCTCCACAATTTCCTTTTTTTGTTTTTTTATTTCAAAAATATACTTTTTGTAAAAAATATCTTTGTATATATACATAGTCACAAACGAAGTTCGGTTCTGTACAGTAGCATATCAAGGAAACAAACAAATATTGGAGCTTAACTCTATCCAAACAAACCAAAAGCATCTTGTACTTGAACCAGATTATATTTACATGCATTGAGGCACAAGGAGGGCCCAATAACTGTACAGACCCCCATTTAACTTCAGCAGAAAGACCTTAGATGGTGCTCTTTCCCCACTGTGCTTTCGTGGCAGCTGCCCCAAGCTTTAGCATGTCCCTCAGCACGTAGCCCTGGACCTTGAAACGTGCCAGGCTGCAACACTCGGTCAGGGTCCTCTCCATGTTCTGGAGAAATCAACAAGTTTCGGGTAGACCAAAGAGCGTTTTTCACCGAGTTGATGGTCCTGCAGGCACAGTCGATGTTTGTCTTGGTGTGCATCATGAAGAACAGCCTGTGGAGCACAGAGTCCTGCGTCACAGAGCTGCTCAGGACGAACCTCAACAAAATTCCACTGCATCTCTCTCCAGACTTCCTTTGCAAAGGTGCACTCCAGCAGGAGATATGTGGCAGTCTCAACAACACCCCCCTCACCCACCTTCACCACCCCCTGCAGCCACTTCAAGGGCAGCGTGCAGTAGCACAGACTCACCAGGTATGTGTGAAGGATCTCACAGGTAGCGCCCTTCTCACCTCCGATGACTTGGTGCTTGTTGGAAAGTCCTGGTGATGAGACATTCTGCTAAAGGAGCTCGACAGTCTCCTCAGGGAACCACACGACAGGATGACCCTCACCTTTTCCCCCAGGGTCTGGAGAATGCTAGGCACTGCCCGCTTCCTGACGGGCTTGTGCTCGGAGATGTTTTCTCAGGTGATGCTGACTGACTGCCCAATTCAGGGTCTTCACCTCAGCCAGCTCCTCTCAGTAATGATGAGCAGCCTGTCCACCACGTCCTGCTCTTCAAAGGAAACTCAGTGACAGACTGACAGAAGGAAACAGACTAATCCCTCTTACTCTGGCTCTTTGTCTCCATGGATCTCTCCTAACACACACACACACACACACACACACTCTTCACTTAAAACACCGGGCTCTAACTGGGTCATGACCTCAATGCAGAATGTTGAACACTATTACCAAAACACATCAGATACAAAAAAAAACTCGGTAAACAAAACTCTATTCCTATCACGATTCGTTTTGCAGCTGAACCACGGCGTCCATTGAAATGGATTTCTTGAGGGGGAAAAAGGTGACGGAAACATTCAAAATAAATTATGTTTTAGCTCCCTGTCTCCAAAGAAGCAAACAATCGAGTAGGTTAAACATTCATTTACGAGTAGCAAAACCAATAGCGAAATTTACGAAGTTAACACATTTCAGGGAACACACTGAAATTGACAAACAGCAAGGCGGCAAAAAAAAAATCCTTCTGGTTTGCGAATCGTGTTCATTGTTTGGTCTTGTACCCTTTGTCTGTCCGTGTCTTACCTCTTCCGTTTGGGATCTGACTGTGTCAATCTCTACACTGACACAGGACTCTCTACTCGCGTTTTGCAGCCAATGCCGTTTATAAATATAGTCAGAGGAGATGTCATGTCTTTACACAGACCGCCCCCTGCTTCTCTGGAATAATGATCACTATTTAAACACTTCCTGGAGGAAGTAAGACCTCGACTGACGAATTGACGCTCAGCTTTTATAAAAAAACGTGGAAGGATTTGAGAGCGACCTATAATGGGATTTTGTTTCTCTCGCCCTCTCGTCGCACGATTTCTGCCCTCTCTATCCCCACTCCTTAGTTAATTTCTTCCCCTTTTAGCTACCCTGAGCTCCAAATTCCTTTCAATGCACAATCTTGCTCTGCATCTTGACATTTCTACCCTGGGCCTGCTGCAAACTCGGCGCAAATTTGAGGAAAGGCATCTCAGTCTCCAGTTCTGCACCTTGCAGCCCGCAGGTCTCAACGGTATGTTGAACAACTTTAGACCTCAGACACCAGCCTCCACATCGATTGCCCCTCTGCCCTCCCGCCTGTCCAGTTTTCCCAACGCCTTTGCATGAGTTTGCCCCCAGCAGAGCTGAACAATTCTCTACCACTAACATCTAACATTGATCTGTATGAGTTCTGTAACTGTCATTAGCACTTTATTTGCCTTTTGCCTTGGATACCCTTACTATCATGTTCTACTTACTCCTCCCTGGATTATTGGAGAGAGAGAAAAAAAATCATTTTTTTCAGGCCCTTTCAGTTCTGAAGTAGAGTCATGTTGGATGTGAAATTTTAACTCTCTTTTCTTCTCCACAGATGCTGCCAGACCTGCTGAGCTTTTTCAGTACTTACTGTTTGTATTCCAAACCTAAAATTTATCTCTCTGATATAACAAGGTGTAGAGCTGGAGGAACACAGCAGGCCAAGCAGCACCAGAGGAGCAGGAAAGCTGACATTTCAGGTTTGGACCCTTTTCTGAAGAAGGGTCTAGGCCCAAAACGTCAGCTTTCCTGCTCCTCTGATGCTGCTTGGCCTGCTGTGTTCATCCAGCTCTACACCCTGTTATCTCAGATTCTCCAGCATCGGCAGTTCCTACTATCTCTGAATCGAATTTATCTCTCTGCCTCTCTTGATATCTTCTGCAGAGTCTGTAGAGGCAAAAGCCCATACAATCAGCAGCACAATCCATTCCATTCCATCCCATCCCTCTCATCTGTTGTTCTTCCAGATAAGAAGATTATCCTTGCAATGACTTCCTGTTCCTACACCATTACCTCTGGTGCCCCCAGAGGATCTATCTGTGGTTGCCCTCCTGTTTCTTATCCACATGGTGCTCCTTGGCAACAAGGAACAACTTCTTAATAAACTCAAACCTCTCCAAATGCATAGAGAGATTTCCCTCCCATGTGTAAAACCTTACCCACCACTTCTGTGAAACTGAGCAGCCTATAGTTACAAGCAATGCCCTTCCACTCTTCAACAAAGCCTGGCTGTTAACTGTCCATCGTCATTAATCGGTGCATTCTCCATAGCAATGCCTCTACCAATCACAGTCAACTTGCTGACCAATCAGCACTTCCCTCTCATGCAGAGTCAATGTTGGTGTCAATCCTCTGGCTCCTTCTCTGTATCTCAGCCATATTGCACAATTCGAGCAAATCCTCCCACTATCTGTACTCCCACTTCCTTCAGCAAACTGTGATATAAAACATTCAGACTGGGTGATGTATCCACTGTAAGCTTAGCCAGCCTTTCCAGTTCATCCTACCTCTCGTTTTCCATCTCCTCAGTGACCGCTGCCATCCCCAATTGTACGAATATTTTGTCAGCATCCACTTCCTCTGTAAATGCCATGACAAAATTCTCCTTAAATATCAGTAGCACACAAGGTAAACGTTGCTTAGAATCTTCACAAAGTTGAAGCTTTTTATCTTACGCTCATCAGGGCTAGGACACAGGAAGGCAAACTTAGAAAGGGAACAACAATTTGTATGGCACGGGAAGAAGTGCTGATGGTGGCACAATGGTTGATATGGAGATTAGTAGGAACTGTGAACGGTCAATCAAAATTCACTGATTACATTCCGGTCAAGAAGACAGACTTGGATCAAGAAAGACATTGCCATGGAGAATTTAGTAAGACTTGGCAATCCCCATAACCCTCTCCTGAATGATAAAAGTATTTTTTTTTTAAATTCATTCATGGGATGAGGGCCTCACTGGCTAGGCTAGTATATATCACCCATCCCTAATTGCTCAGAAGGCACTTAAAAATCAACCACATTGCTCTGGGTCTGGAGTCACATGTAGGCCAGACGAGGTAAGGATGGCAGTTTCCCTCACTAAAGAACATTTGTGAACCAGATGGGTTTTTCCTGACAGTTGACATTGGATTCATAATCACCGTCAGACCCCTAACTCCAGATTTTTTCCCCTTATTTTGAATTCAAATTCTACCATCTGCATTGGCACGATTCAAACCCAGGTGTCTAAAACGTTACCTGAATTTTTGGATTAACAATCCAGTGATAATACCACTAGGCCATCGCCTCTTCCACAAATATCTGCAACAAATTCCTTTTGCTTACAAACAACAGGGTTATTATGAATATATATAGCTTCTAGAAAAGGCAAATGATTCATGCTGTGAGCCATTTCATCATATTCACTTATGTTCTTCATTGTTAAAGAGCTCTGTCTTGGCTTCCCTGACCCTTCACCTTTGTTGGAATGTATGACCCTATACTTGAAATATCTCTGTATTAAACATCAACGTTGTTCCGTGACAGTTCTACTTGACAATTTTTGGTCGCATTTTTGCCTGGCCTAGATCCTTTCCCGCTGGCATGGTGTTCACCCCCTACTAATTTGGAAGTTATATTCTAAATTGTTCCTTACTCCTCTATCTATCAATAATCTAAACCTTATGATACAATAATTATTCATAGAAATATAGAAAATAGGAGCAGGAATAGGCTATTCGGCCTTTTGAACCTGCTCCATTATTCAATACGATCGTAGCTGATCATCCAACTCAGTCCCCTGTTTCCATTTTCTCCCCACAGCCTTTGACCCCTTTAGTTCCAAGAACCGTATCTATCTCCTTCTTGAAAACATTCGATGTTTTGGCCTCAGTCACTTTCTGTGGCAGAGAATTCCACAGGCTCCCCACTCTCTGCGTAAAGAAATGTCTCCTCATCTCAGTCCTAAATGGCGTATCCCATATCCTTAGACTGTGATTTCTGAAGAAGGTTCTAGGCCCGAAACGTCAGCCTTCCTGCTCCTCTGATGCTACTTGGCCTGCTGTTTTCATCCAGCTGTACACCTTGTTATCCCTAGACTGTGACCCTGGTTTTAGACACCCCCCACCCCCTACCCCCCTCTCCCCCGGTCATTGGGGACATCCTTCCTGTGTTTATCCTGTGTAGTCCTGTTAGAATTTTATTGGTTCCATATGAACTCGGAGCATCAGTAGGCCATTTAGCCCCTTGAGCCTGCTCTTCCATTTGATATGATCATGGTTGATCTCATCTCAAACTCAACTTCACTTTCCTGCCCACTTTCCATAACCCTTCATTCTATGACTAATGTAAACATTTGTCTGCCTCCTCCCTCAATTTACTCAATGTCCCAGCAAACACCTCACTCTGAGGGAGTGAATTCCACCGATTCCTGACCTTTTGACAGAAGTAATTTTGCCTCATCTCTGTTTCAAATCTGCTACACCTTATCTTAAAACTATGACCTCTCGTTCTAGATTGCCCCATGTGAGGAAATATCCTTACTATGTGCAGTTTGTCAGTCCCCTTTCACCTTTTAGGAGATCCCCTTCTAAACTTTGGTGAATATCATCCTAATCAAACTAATCTCTCTCCCACCATCCCAGGAATCAGTCTGGTTCTCCTTTAGACACTAATGAGTTCTTCAGATGCTCTCCCAGTTACTTGATCCCCAATTTGGCTAGCCTGATGCCCCACCACCAAATCCACCAAATCTTTCTAGCTTGACTGAGAACTTACTGATCAAGGCAGTTCTCCAGAACACACTTTTGAAATTAGGAACAAAAAAACAGACATTGCTGGAACACTTCTGAAATTCCTCCCCTTTTTTAGCCCTCCATCCTAAAAAATCCCGATTTATCATTCGAAAATTAAGCACCCTCAAAATCCTTGCAGAACTCTGCAGTTGTTGCGCCTCTGTCATTTCACTGATCTCTAACATTCACTCTTTAGAGTCCTCATCAGCAGACTGACCAACCTGTTTCATGTCGTTTTAAACCAATCTGTCCAGACATGTTATAACAAACCTCTGGAGAGGTGGGACTTGAACCAGACCTTCTGACCCAGAGGTAGGAACACTACCACTGCTCTACAAGAGCCTTAATCACCAGGTTTTATGCTTATCATCTTGAATACTTGTGCATCTTTGCAGGCCTTAAAAATGAGGACCAGACAATTCCGGAGAGATGTTAGAAGCGCCTCTTCACTCAAAAGGTGGTAAATATTTGGAACTCTCTTCCACAAACAGCAGTTCATACTAGATCAGTTGTTGTTTAAATCTGAGATAATTTTTTGCTTTGTTAACCAAAGGTATTAAGCTATATGGGCCAAAGGCAGGTATGTACATTTATGTACAGAGCAACCATGATCTCATTGAATGGTGGAACAGGCTTGAGGGTCTGAATGGCCTACTCTTGTTCCTATTCACCCTTTGACCACACTTCATTGCAGAGAATTCAGACAGACCAACAAAATACTTCTTTCCCACCCTCACTAGTAACTCCTCTTATCACCTGCCAATACCATGACGCACTGAGGCTAACTTTTCCACCTTCCCTGCTTGAGCTTAGCTGAATGAACAGCAAGAAGTTATAATAATGAAGTGGTCGCTCTGTCCTTTTTATCCTTTAATATCAAAATAATTTCAAAAACATATTAGCTACTTTTGATTCAATAATTGCGAACTATACTGTAAACGGAAGAGCCTTGGGAAAAGTTGATGAGCAGAGAGATCTGGGAGTTCAGGTCCATTGTACCCTGAAGGTGGCTGCACAGGTGGATAGAGTGGTCAAGAAGGCATATGGTATGCTTGCCTTCATCGGACGGGGTATCGAGTCTAAGAGCTGGCAGGTCATGTTAAAATTGTACAAGACTTTGGTTCGGCCGCATTTAGAATACTGCGTACAGTTCTGGTCGCCACATTACCAAAAGGATGTGGAAGCTTTGGAGAGGGTACAGAGAAGGTTTACGAGGATGTTGCCTGGTATGGAAGGTGCTAGCTATGAAGAGAGGTCGAGTAGGTTAGGATTGTTTTCATTAGAAAAAAGGAGATTGAGGGGGGACCTGATTGAGGTCTTCAAGATCATGAAGGGTATAGACAGGGTTGATAGAGATAAGCTTTTTCCCAGGGTGAGGGATTCAATAACGAGGGGTCACGCGTTCAAGGTGAGAGGAGAAAAGTTTAAGGGGAATACACATGGAAAGTACTTTACACAGAGGGTGGTAGGTGCCTGGAACGCATTGCCAGCAGAGTTGTAGAGGCAGGCACGGTAGATTCATTTAAGGTGCGTCTGGACAGATGCATGAGTAGGTGGGGAGCAGAGGGATACAGATCCTGAGGAATTGGGCGATAGGTTTAGACAGTGGATTTGGATCGGCACAGGCTTGGAGGGCCAAAGGGCCTGTTCCTGGGCTGTAAGTTTTCTTTGTTCTTTGTTCTTAATTCTAAAGAAGTTATAAATGTTTGAGCTTTATTGCTTCCAAGAATACAGATAAGCAATGTCATAGCGGCTTCTTATAGCTCATTCGTTAGCATAATTGTAGTCACGGGTTTTGAACTCATTTCCTTGCCTATGAAGTGAAATCCTGTTGACTTGAATGCACAATCAGGGAACATGAGTTACCAGAGATAGTAGGAACTGCAGATGCTGGAGAATCCGAGATAACAAGGTATGGAGCTGGATGAACACAGCAGGCCAAGCAGCATCAGAGGAGCAGGAAAGCTTGACGTTTTGGGCCTAGACCCTTCATCAGAAATGAGTTACCAGCTCAGTTCTCTGCCCTCTCCTAGATGCCGTCATTTCGAATGAGGTGTTAAGCCAACACACAGTCTGCATTTTCAGATGGACATACACAATCCGACAGTGCTTTTTCAATGGACAACTTATCTTTGAATTTACTCATGAGATGTGGGCACTGCTGGCTGGGCCAGCATTTATTGCTCATCCCTAGTTGCCCCTTGAGAATGTGGTGATGGACTGCCTTCCTGCACCGTTGCAGTCCACGTACTGTAGATAGACCCACAATGCTGCTAGGGAGGGAATTCCAGGATTTTAACCCAGCAACACTGAAGGAATGGAGATAAATTTGCAAGTCAGGATGTTGAGTGGATTGGAGGGAAATAAGCAGGTAGGTTGTGTTCCCATGTGTTCGCTGCCTCTGTTCTTCTAGATGCAAGTGGTCATGGGTTTGGAAGGTGCTGTCTAAGGAAATTTGGTGAATTTCTGCAGTGCATCTTGTAGATAGTACACACTGCTGCTACTGAGCGTCGGTGGTGGAGGGAGTGGATGTGGATGTGGTGACAAAGTGAGTTTCTTTGTCCTGGATGGTGTCAAGCTTCTTGAGTCTTGAGTGGAGCTACACTTATTCAGGCAAATAGGGAGTATGCCATCACATTCCTGACTTCTGCCTTTAAGATGGTGGACAGGTTTTGGGGAGTCAAGAAGTGAGTTATTTGCTGCAGTATTCCTAGCGTATAACCTGCTCTTGTAGCCACTGCATTTATGTGGTAAATCCATTTGAGGTTCTGGTCAATGGTCAATGGAAATTGAATGCAATGTTAGCTTTCATTTCAAAAGAGTTAGAGTACAAGAGCGGAGATTTACTGCTGAGACTCTGGTCAGGCTACACCTGTAATTCTGTGAGCAGTTCTGGATTCTTTATCTAAGGAAGGATGTGTCGGTGTTGGAGGGGGTCCAGAGAAAATCTACAGGAATGATCCTGAGGATGAAGGGCTTGTTTATGAGGGGTGGGTTGAGGATTCTGGGTCTGTACTCAATGGAGTTTAGAAGCATAACGAGGGATCGGATTGAAACTTACAGAATACTGAGAGGCCTGGATAGAGTGGATATGGAGAAGATGTTTCCACTAGTAGGACAGACTAGGATCCTAGGGTCTCAGCATGAATGGACGACCCTTTAGAAGTGAGACAAGAAGGAATTTCTTCAGGAAAAGGTGGATAATCCACTGCAGAAGGCGGTGGAGGCCAAGTTACAGAGTAGGCCAAGTTACAGAGTATATTTAAGACAGAGGTAGATTTGGTTCTTGATTAGTAAGAGGATCAAGGGTTGTGGATAAAAGGCAAGAGAATGGGGCTGAGAAACATATCAGCCATGATTGAATGGCAGAGAAGATTTGATGGAAAATGGCCTAATTAAGGCCCTATATCTATGGTCTTACAGAGGATAAGCCCAACCTACTCAACCTGTCCTCCTATGAAAATCCTTCTACACCTTGGATCAAACCAGTGAGCATTCTCTGGACTGCCTCCAATGCTGGTATATCTTTCCAGAAATAACGGGACCAAAACTGTTCACCGTAATCCTGGTGTGGTCTGACTAGTGCCTTGTGTAGTCTTGGCAAGACTTTGTTATTTTTATACTCCATTCCCCTTGAAAGAAAGCCCAACATTTACTTTCCCTATTTCCACTGAACTTGGGAGTTAGCTTTTTGTGATTTAGCATAAGTGTGTGCACTAAAATGGAACATAGGACCAGGAAGAGGCCATTCAGCCCTTTGAGTCTGCTCTGCCATTCAGTCAGATTATGGCTGACCTGATTGCTCTAGATGTGGTCTCAGCGATGCCCAGCACAAGGGTAGCACAGCAGCCTTACTTTTATATTCCGTGATGTAGGCAATACAGCAAACAACATTTGCACAGCAAGATCCCGCACACAGCAATGTGAAGCATGACCAGATAATCCGTCTTCACCATCTTGGCTGAGGGATGATAATGAGATAAATATCTCTGTACTTCAAAAACACTGCCACAGGATCTTTTTATGTTGTTCTGACGGGACAAATGGTGGCCTGGTTTAAGATTTCAACTTAAAGACAACAGCACAGCATTCCCTCAATATTGCACTGTCCTTGAATTATTATGTACTCAAGCAATGTGGGTATTGCAAGCTGGGCCAATCTTTATTGCATTTATGTCTCTAAAGCAAGACCTGAACCCATGACTTTCTGATTCAGGAGCAACAGCTGAGTCATGGCTCACAAAGTTAAGAAATGGTACAGCACAGAAAGAGGACATTCAGCCCATCATGTCTACTGCAGTCAAACAAATTCGCCACCCATTCTAATGCTGTTTACCAGTATCTGGTCCATGGCTTTGCAGATTACAGTGTGCAGAATAGCCTAAAATACCATTAACCTACCCCACCCCGGCTGTACCACCTCACCACCACTCACCTCTGGCAACACTGAGGAACATCAGGAGGACAGGGCAGAAGATTGTACAAAGAACAGAATGCATCCAAACTGTTTAACACGTCAAACAGGATTAACCACCACAATTACTCACCAGACTACAAGCTCCTGTCTAATCACCCCTGCCTGTAAGTTATCAGCCTGTCATTATCACTAGCAATGGACTAAACCTGGTAGACCACATTCCATGGATTGCCTTTTACACTGATGGGAGAGCTGTCAAGCTTGGTACGGAAAATTCCCTGTCATTAGAGGTTTTTTTTAACATGAGACAATCCTCCACTGTTTGATTCCATACATTATTTCAGTGGTGTGCAATGAATTGTAATATAATATATAAGCAGTCCCGGGTTATGAACAAGTTGATTTGTACACAAAGCAGAACAACGAAAAGGAACTGTTTGTAAGTACAGGAAATGCTTGTAAATCAGGTCTTTAAAATTAGGCCATGTGTGGGATTACAGTCATAAGCACAAGCATTTAAAGTCAGACATTCATAATTCGAAGACGCCTATATAGATCTGAGCTGATTTTGGGTTCTACAAAACCAAGAAGAAGCTTTTTTACCGTTACAAATTCTACAGAGAGTAATCATTTTTAAATGGATGTGTGACTAAAGGGAAGACGACGGCCTAGTGGTATTACTACTAAAATATTAATCCAGAGACCCAGGTAATGTTCTGGGGGCCCAGGTTTGAATTCCGCCATGGCAGATGGTGGAATTTGAATTCAATAAAAGATCTAGCGTTAAGAGTCTAGTGATTTTCATGAATCCACTGTTGATTGTCAGGAAAAATCCATCTGCTACCCTAATGTCCTTTAGAGAAGGAAACTGCCATCCTTACCCAGAGATAAAAGGTACTGCAGATGCTGGAGAATCCGAGATAACAAGCATCGATGAAGGGTTTAGGCCCGAAACGTCAAGTTTTCCTGCTCCTATGATGCTGCTTGACCTGCTGTGTTCATCCAGCCCCACACCTTGTTATCTCTGCCATCCTTACCCAGTCTGACCTACATGTGACTCCAACTCACTGCACTATAGTTGACATGTAACTGCCCTCTGAGCAATTAGGGATGGTAATAAATGCTGGCCTGGCCGGCGATATCCAGAGCCCGTGAATTAAGAAAAAAAAAATTCCAGCGACTGAGTGGCCAAAGCACATGATCCAAAAAAGTTTTAAGACTTGGACCACAACTAACAAACCAAAAGTAATGTTGACTAAACATGCAAACAAACCTGGAGAATGCTGGAGAAACTCTGCAGGCGAGACAGCATATGTGGAGAGAGAAACAGATTAACGTCAGACCCTTCTTCAGAACCCTTACCAAACACTATTTCAGTAGAGAGCTTATGCTCGCGACTACAGATACTGTGTTAACTTTTAAAATAGCCAATAAACCCCCTTCTATAGTTATACTTCATCACTTAAGTAGAGAATTTATTCTCCAGGAATCTGTCCAAAGCTATTCCCAGCCACCGTGGTCTTGCTTCCTCCTTCCTGTTCCAGCCAGGTAACTTCTAATCCTCAAACTGACACCCACAGTGAGGGTAATCCCGGAAATTCCTCCCTGTGGCCAAAGTAAGGTGAATCTCTCAGCCTTGTTTCAATCCTGATTTCTTCAATCACGTAGAAGTTCCTACCTGCAATCTGTGTGGTGACCAATAGAGAAGCCCACTGTCTGTCTGTTCTCTTTTTCGCTCAGAGTCTTGTAGGTTGACCATGTCCGAGACACTAAGGGACAGCTTAACAAACCTACCACCCAATCCCATAATGCTTTCTTATGGACTTCTCCCTGCCCAAAGCCTACCTTAATGGCAACGTGAATCACATGGGCGACATATCCAAATTTCAATAAATATACGTGGAGGCAGTGACGTAGTGGTAATGCCACTAGACTAGTAACATAGAACATCAGGCTAATTTTCTGGGGACATGTGTTCAAATAATCTGTGGTAGATGGTGAAATTTGAATTTTTTTTTAAATACCTAGAAGTTAAAGGTAACCAATGTCAAATTTTTAAGAACCCATCTAGTTCACCAATTTCCTTTAAGGAATGAAATCCGCTGTCCTTACTCGGTGTGTCCTGCACATGACTTCAGATCTACAGTAATGTGTTTGACTCTGAACTGCCTGAAGAAACGGCAAGCCAATTAGATCAAAGGGTAAACAGGGATGGGCAATAACGCTTGTCTACCCAACTCCAATCTAGCTTGAAATTAGACAATTTAACGTATAACCATCAAACAATGAAATGCTGATAGGATATCAATTGTTCTACGATAAAGAGTCATCTAGACTTGAAACATTATCTTGCTCTCTCTCCATGAATGTTGTCTGACCCGCTGTCATCTCCAGCATTTGTTGTTTTCAGTACAGATTCCAGCATCTGCAGTAATTTGCTTCTCCATTGTGGTTATTCAAGATGGTACTGAACAATTATTGGATAGAAGTAGTATGCAAGCCTACAGGAATAGATGAGCAGACCTCTTGAAAAATATCCATATTACAGAGGATGAGGTGCTGGATGTCTTAAAATGCGTAAAAGTGGATATATACCTGGGACCTGATCAGGTATACCCTAGAACTCTGTTGGAAGCTGGACCCCTGGCTGAGATATTTATATCATTGACAGCCACAGGCAAAGTGCCAAAAGTATGGAGGTTGGCTAACATGGTGCCACTATTTGAAAAAAGATAGTAAGGAAAAGCCAGGGAATTATAGACCAGTGAGCCTGACATCGGTGGCGGGCAAGCTGGTGGAGAGAATCCTGAGGGACAGAATTTACACATACTTGGAAAGGCAAGGACTGATTAGGGATAGTCAACATGGTTTTGTGCGTGGGAAATCGTGTCTCACTAACTTTATTTAGTTTTTTGAAGAAATAACAAAGAGGATTGATGAAGGCAGAGTGGTGAATATGACAATATGGGCTTCAGTAAGGCTTTTGACAAGGTTCTGCCTGGTAAATTGGTTAGCAAGGTTAGATCACATGGAATACAGGGAGAACTAGCTATCTGAATGCAGAACTGGCTCAAAGGTAGAAGACAGAGGATGGTGGCGGACGGTTGCTTTTCAGACTGGAGGCCTGTGACCAGCATTGTGCCACAGGATCGGTGCTGGGTCCACTGTTTTTCATCATTTATATAAATGATTTGGACATGAACAAAGAAGACATGGTTAGTAAGTTTGCAGATAACATCAAAATTGGAGGTGTAGTAGACAGAAAAGAAGGTTACTTTAAAGTACAATGGGATCTTGATCAGACTGGGCCGAGGAGTGGCAGATGATGTTTAATTTAGATAAATGTGAGATGTTGCATTTTGGAATGGCAAAGCAGGACTGGACTTATACATTTAATGGTAAGGTCCTGGTGAGTGTTGCTGAACAAACAGACCTTGGAGTGGAGGTTCATAGTTCCTTGAAAGTGGAGTCCCAAGTAGATAGGGTAGTGAAGAAGCCATTTGGTATGCTTGCCTTCATTGGTCAGTGAATTAAGTATATGAATTGGGAGGTTGTGTTGTGGCCGTACAGGACATTGGTTAGGCCACTATTGAAATACTGTGTGCGATTCTGGTCTCCCTGCTATAGGAAGGATGTTGTGAAACTTGAAAGGATTCAGAAAAGATTTACAAGGATGTTGCCCAGGTTGGAGGGTTTGAGCTATAGGGAGAGGCTGAATAGGCTGGGGCTATTTTCCCTGGAGTGTCAGAGGCTGAGGGGTGACCTTATAGAGGTTTATAAAATCATGAGTGGCCTGGATAGGGTGAATAGACAAGGTAGTTTTCCCTGGGGTGGTGGAGTACAAAACCAAAGGGGCATAGGTTTAAAGTGAGAGGAGAAAGATTTAAAAGACACCTAAGGGACAACTTTTACACTCAGAAGGCGGTGTGTGTATGGAATGAGCTGCCAGAGGAAGTTGTGGGGGCTGGTACGATTACAACATTTAAAAGCCATCTAGATGGGTATATGAACAGGAAGGGTTTAGAGAGATGTGGACCAAATGGGATTAGAATGATTTGGAATATCTGGTCGGCATGGACGAGTTGGACCAAAGGGCCTGTTTCTGTGCTGTATATCTCTTATGATTTTTTGACTGTATGAGATGGGCCAGTAGGTCATGATGTTCACTTGAATAGCCAGTACAGACACAAAGGGCAGAATGACCTCATTCCTCACCAGAAAATTTCTGCAATTCTGTGATGTGACACAATAACATCAGTTTAAGAAACAAGCAGGTTAACTTGGCTGTTCATTTAAAAAGTATTTCTCTGAACTCAAAACACAGAGCATCCCATGCAATATCAAATTAAGGACAATGTTAAACAAGAAGATAGGGTCAATGTGCAGATTCAAGTCTCACAGTTTTCATACCGTCTCCAAATGTCAAGGCTTTCTGATGTAGAGGTGCCGGTGTTGGACTGGGGGGGACAAAGTCAGAAGTCACACAACACCAGGTTATAGTTCAACAGGTTTATTTGAAAAGACAAGCTTTTGGAGCCTCAGTCCTTCTTCAGGTGCTAGCTACAAGTCAGGGAATGTGTCCTTTTTATTTTGATGCCCAGCCATTGTTACAAGAGCAGGTCAGAAGTTGGGAATTCTGTATCAAGTAACTCAACTCAGTCACTCACCATCTACAAGGCACAAGTCAGAAGTGTAATGAAATACTCCCCATTTGCCTGGATGAGCGCAGTCCCAACAACACTTAGGAATCTTGGCACCAACCAAAACAAAGCAGCTCACTTGATTGGCACTACATCCACAAACGTCCACTCCCTCCACCGCTGACGCTCAGTAGCAGCAGTGTGTACTATATACAAGATGCACTGGAGGAATTCACCAAAGATCCTTCACCAGAACCTTCCCAAATCCACAACCACTTCCATCTAGAAGGACAAGGACAGCGAATACATGGGAACACCACCCCCTGCAAGTTCCCTTCCAAGCCACTCACCATCCTGACTTGGAAATACAGCACCGTTCCTTCAGTGATAACAAGGTATAGAGCTGGATGAACACGGCAGGCCAAGCAGCATCAGAGGAGCAGGAAAGCTGATGTTTTGGGCTGCTTGGCCTGCTGTCTTCATCCAGTTCTGCACCTTGTTATCTCAGATTCTCCAGTATCTGCAGGTCCTACTATCTCTGAAACCGTTCCTTCAGTGTTGCTGGGTCAAAATCCAAGAAGTTCTCATCTTAGAGTACGTTTTAAAGTCATTCTTTTAAAGTTACCGTGGCACTTTACCAAAATCACTGACCCTTTCTCAGCTCTGCTCCAAATTTATCCCAGACATTTTGTTCAGTTTAGCTAAATGCCAAACACACAAAAACAGAAATTGCTGAAGAAACTCAGCAGGTCTGGCAGTGTCTGTGGAGAGAAAAACTGAGTAACGTTTCGAATCCAGTGACCCTTCTTCAGAACTAAAGGAAGCTGAGAATGATGATGATAGGGCGATGACAGGGGGGTGGGCCAGCTGAAGGAATGAGCAGACAGGCAGAGATGGAGCCCAGAGAGAGAGAGGGAGAGAGAGGCAGAAAGGGTAGGCAGACAAAGAGATGACTGATAGTAAGGCAGGGAAGAAGAGAAGCTAGATAAGTGATAATGGGGACGATAAGTGGGTGAAAATTGTTGGCTGTGCTTAAAAAAACCCATTTCATGACCAACCTGGGGTATAGGGGCAAGTAATAGACATGGAAGGCGATGTTCACCCACTGAAATTACTGAACTCAGTATTGAGTCCTGAACGTTACAGGGAAAATGAGATGCCGTTCTTCCAGCTTCGCTGGAGCACTGCTGCAAGCCTGAGACAGAGATGTTGGCCAGGGAACAGGGTGGTGTTAAAGTGACAGGCAATGGGAAGTCTGGGGTCATTTCTAATAAAGAGAGCTTAGATGTTCCACAAAGGGGTCACCCAGTCTGCATTTCGTCTCCCCAATCTAGAGGAGATCACATTGAGAGCAGCAAATATGGTAGACTAGATTGAATGAACTGTAGGTAAATTTCTAATTCACCTGGACGTTTGTCTGGGGTCTTGAATACTCAGGCACGAAAAGGGCAATGGGGAAATGCTGCACTTCCTCTGATTGCATGTGAAGGAGTGATGGGGGTGTGGGGAGGTGTTGGGAGAGAAGGAGGAGTGGACCAGGGTGTTCTGCAATGTTGACAAGGCCACAGTCATCTCCATAAATGATCTCAGCTTCTTACATCAGGACTGTGCCCACACCAGCCGATATCAAAACACAACTCTTCATCAGCCGAAGGTGTGCCTAGTACCCTGAACTGGCCCTTGCTCATCTGCATGGTCCTCTCTCCTACAGTTCACCACCTTTTCAGTCCGTAGATACAGGAGTAGGCCATTAAGCCCCTCGAGCCTGTTCTGTAAACAACAGGAGACCGAAGTGTTTTAATCAGGCAGGTATCATTAAACTATTTTGTTTCAACAGTGAATAAAATAATGCACAATTGCCTTCGCCAAACCTCAGACTCACTCTTGAGGGCGGGATAAACGAAAAGATATACCTGATACAGTGAATGCAGGAAGGATGTTCTTGATGACTGGTGAGTCCAGTACCAGCGGTCAGAGAATAAGGATATGGGCTACGTCATTTAGAATCAGAATCATAGAACACTTACAATGCATAAAGAGGTCATTCAGCCCATCGGGTTTGTACTGACCCTTGAAAAACATTGCGCCCAGACCTCCCATCCATTCTGTAACCCCATATTTCCCATGGCTAATGCACCCAGCCTGCACATCCCTGGACACTATGGGACAATTTAGCCTGGCCAATTCACCTAACCTGCACATGTTTGGACTGTGGGAGGAAACCAGAGCACCCAGAAGAAATCCAGGCAGACACGGGCAGAATGTGCAAACTCCACACAGATGATAGCTCATCCCAGAGTCAACCACATCGCCGCAGGTCTGGAGTCACATGTAGGCCAGACCAGGTAAGGGTGGCAGATTTTAAAAAAACCTGAAACAACTGTGGATGCTATAAATCAGGAATAAAATCACGAGTTGCTGGAAAAGCTCAGCAGGTCTGGCAGCATCTGTGAAGAAAAAAATCAGAGTTAATGTTTCAGGTCGGGTGACCCTTTCTCAGAACTGCATGGTAGAATACCTGTCCTAAAGGTAATTAATTAACCAGATGGGTTTTCCACCGATCAACAATGGTCATATTAGACGTTTTGTTTTATTAATTTCAAAATCCACCATCTGCCATGGCAGGATTTGACACAGGGTCCCCAGAATATTACCCCATTACTATTAATCTCTGGATTAATAATTCAGTGACAATCTATCTAGACCATTACCACCCATTGGTTTCCCCCCAGTCAAATATGCCATTCCACAAGGATGTTTATCCATGGGCTGAAATAGGATAAAGTACAAATAGGAAACCTTCTTGAAGATTATCAGGCTTTGCTGATGAATTCCCACCTTCACACAACAAACTGGGGAAACAGTGGAGAGTCGGTGAGAAGCTTGAGGAATTTTAATGTTATGAACTCCCATTTGGCTTAGAGTCTGGAATGCTTTTTGTGAGGAGAAGGTCAGAAGTCACACCTCACCAGGTCATAGTCCAACAGTCACCTGACTAAGGGACTGTGCTCCGAAAGCTTGTGATTTCAATTAAACCCATTGAACTATAACCTGGGGCTATGTGACTTCTGACATTGTCCACCCCACTCCAACACCGGCACCTCCATATTTTGTGAGGAGAGTCACAGACTCACATAGCATGGGAACAGACCCTTCAGTCCAATGAGTCCATGCTGACCATAATCCCACATTAAACTAGTCCCACCTTCATTTCTGATGAAGGGTCTAGGCCCAAAACGTCAAGTTTTCCTGCTCCTATGATGCTGCTTGACCTGCTGTGTTCATCCAGCCCCACACCGTGTTATCTCCCTCCAAACATTTGTTATTCATTTACTTTTGTAAATGTCTTTTTAACTACATAGGAATTCAGCACCTTGATAAACAGCTATAATTTACAGAACAAAGCTTAAAAAGGACATATGTGCATGTGGAGGTTCCAAGACTTGGTGTATTTCAATGAAATAAGGCCACAATTGCTCATAAAATGTAAGGTACTCACATTGTAGTTATCTGCAACATTCCTGTTCAGATCATTTACATTGGATTATCTCCAGAAATCAAAATAAAAGGCTTCATGTTCTTTATAAAATTGCTTTCACTCTTGTTATCAGCTCTAGTATTCATGGAAAGACATAAAATAATTTGTCCTATTCAATTCCCTGAATACAGATGACGTATGCTTGGGACAGAAACTGGGAATTGGTCTTGTTCGTCTAACACCTGTTGTGGGAGGCTATTGAAGTTTATAACTAAAAACAGAGTGACTAGGCATTATAGAAATGGGAGCTATTGAGTTAATAGAGTCGTAGAGATATACAGCATGGAAAAGACCTTGGCTATTCACTCTATCCATGCCCTTCATGATGTTAAAGACCTCTACATAGTCACCTCTAAGCCTCCGACACATCAGGGAAAATATGGAGTTGTAGAGGAACAGGTATGTGTAATAAACCTAACTGAAATTAAGGATTAACTTAAGCAGGAGACCAGCTCCGATATAGTTTAGATGAACGCCCAAATAGCACGCACACTGCTGTTAACTAAAATTGGAAGCACCTGGTGAACAAATCTGTAAGATGGTAGCAGACGGAGTTATAAGACTGTACGTGAACTGGAAGAAAGTTGCTCAGCAGTCTGACAAAGATTTCTGTTGGCAAGTTAAACGTGTTTATTTAGTAATGACTTAGATAACATATCAAGTTATTTATCCAGTTTCCCAAGATTTAGTGCTGATAGTTTAGTAAGTTGTAAGAAGTTATAGAGAGAAACATAACATCACGGGGAACAGAACTGTCATGGTCCAGGATATTGACATTCTACCATCCAACAGTGGGTCACATAATCACAGAATTGTTATGGTGCAGAAGGAGGCCATTCAGCCCATTGTGCCTGCACTAGCTCTATTTCCTAGTGCCAATCTCTTGCCTTTTCCCCATAATCCTACACACCATTTCTATCTGAATAACCGTCCAGTAGCCCTGGGAGGTTCTTAACAGCTTCAAGTATCGAGTCTGCACCATTAGCAGCAATCTGTCATTTGACACTGAAATCACTCTATGAATCACAGAAACCACTGCTGAGTGAGAGAGTGTGGAACTACCGAGAACACGGAGCTGCAAATCCCCCAGACCTTCACCATTAGTATACTCCACTACAGCAGGCAGAATTGGAGAACATACCCCAGGAAGCAGGTAAAGCTGAAAGCTTGCTGTTCAGATATGTCCTCGGCATCCCTTGTTGAGAGAAAGTCATTGATTCAGAGGTCCTGGAGTATGCTAATTCCATCATTGCTGAACCGATATCTGCGCTGCCTTGGCCACATTTATCCGATGGATGGTGGATGTATACCCCGAAGAATGTCCAGAAACTGGCCACTGGGTCAGAACCTCCTGGGTGTCCATACTCCCTGAAGAGGACCACAGTGAGGTGGTGGACTCTGATGGTGAGAAATGGGAGACAGTCGCTGACAACCAAGATCTCTCAGATGCCGAATCTACGGAAGGGCATCGGAAATGAGAAGGTCACCTGACCAAGGAGACCACCCAGAGACAACAGGGACCACCATTTCCTCAGCCCGCCGGCATCCTGTACAGCAAATGCAGCAGAGAAGCTACCACATCAGAAAGGGTTTCCTGAGCCACACCACATCGAGTTTAACACAGATAAAAGACATGATGAGGAAGTGCCTGTGTCGGACTGGGGTGGACAAAGTCAGAAGTCACACGACACCAAGTTGTGGTCCAACAGGTTTATTTGAAGTACTTCACCTGATGAAGGGGCAGTGCTATGGAAGCTTGTGTTCTCAAATAAACCTGTTGGACTACAACCTGGCATTGTGAGACTTCCGACAGAAAATAGAGACATTGCTGGAGCAACTCAGCAGGTGCTCTCTACACTGGACTTGAAATGTTAATGTTGTTTTATCTCCCTGCACGGATTCTGCCAGACCCGTTGAGTTCCACCAGCAGTTTCCATTTTGGTTTCTTTTCGACCTCCGGCACGTACAGTCCAGCTCTAATGAAGAGTTATCTAGACTCAAAACGTTAGCTTGCTCTCTCTCTGTGAATGCTGCCTGACCCACTGTGATTGCCAGCATTTTTTTGTTTTCCGCAGTTATTTGCTGTGTTTTGATGATGAGCACAGAGCAGAGCACAATGCAAACTGCTGTCTTTTGAGACCCAGGACTGTCGCTGAGAACGTTACAAGGAGAAATAAATGAATTGAGTCACAACAAAAACAAAGTGGCTGGAAAAGCTCAGCAGGTCTGGCAGCATCTGTGGAGGAGAAAACAGAGTTAACGTTTCGGATCCGGCGACCCTTCCTCAGAACGATTCTGGCCTCTTTTGTTCTTCTCGAATGTGTTCTGTAGATTGTCACCATCCCCATCCAGAAGGTAGAGATGATTTCAGTTTAATATCTCATTCCCAGGATAGCATTTTGAATAGTGCAGCGCTTCCTCAGGACAGCGGTGGGAGAGTCAATGTAGACAGTCCAACACCGGCAAAACAGGACAGTAAGGAAGATTTTCCAGATACAGAACAGGTGATTTCAGCTTTGAACATCACAGTATTCTGGTTTTGTATGACAATGTGGTGACCAGGTACAAAAAATGACTGTTAGTCTTTATAGGACCGGGTCAGGAGTAATACAACAATACAGTGTGGAGGAACACAGCAGGCCAGGTAGCATCAGAAAAGCAGGAAAGTCGATGTTTTGGATTTACACTCTTCATTAGTTCTTGCTATCTCCAGAAGTCACACAACACCAGGCTACAGTCCAAGAGGCTTATTTGAAATCACAAGCTTTCATAGCGCTGTTCCTTTGTCATGAGGATTGAAGAGAGGCACACAGGCATAGAATTTATAGACAGAGTTCAAAAAATCCTTCAAATGGTGTCAATGAAGTGTCGACCGACTGAATAATATCTCTGCAGGTGGTCAAAAGTGTCAGACGGTGTGAGTAAAGTAAGTGAAGGGATGACCTAGAATCCCATTAAGTGGGGCAGAGACATCATTTCAAAAAAACAAAAATAAGGTGGTGCTAGAAACAAACTAAATGGCTGGAATAACATGATAGGTATAAAGTCGTATGCCGAGGGTCTAACCAAAGTGACAAGTTATCCGAAACTGTACAAGTTAATTAAGGTAGAGACATCATAACAAGTTACTAAGGTAATTGTGTCAAAACAGGACAGTAAGGAAGATTTCAGAGATAGTAGGAACTGCAGATGCTGGAGAATCTGAGATAACAAGGTGTAGAGCTGGATGAGCACAGCAGGCCAAGCAGCATCAGAGGAGCAGGAAGGCTGACATTTCGGGTCGAGACCCTTCTTCAGAAATCAGATTTCTGAAGAAGGGTCTAGACCTGAAATGTTATCTCTAGTAAGGAAGATTTTCCAGATACAGAACAGGTGAGGTTGCACATAGTGCGACATGAACCCAAGATCACAGTTGAAGCCATCTTCATGGGCACAGAACTTGGCTGTCAGTCTTTGCTGGGCAACTCTGCGTTGTTGTGTATCTCAAAGTTCGCCTTGGAGGACACTTACTCGAAGATCGGAGGCCAAATGTCCTTGACTGTTGAAGTGTTCCCCAACTGGGAGGGAACATTCCTGTCTGGCAATTATTGCGCGGTGTCCATTCATTTGTTGCCCGTAGTGTCTGCATGGTTTTGCCAACATACCATGCCTTGGGCATCCTTCCCTGCTGTGTGAGAGATAGACAAGGTTGGCTAGGTCACATGAGTACCTGCCATGCACGTGATGGGTGGTGTCCCAGGTGTGATGGCAGTGTCCATGTTGATGACTGGACATGTCCTGCAGCGGTTGCCAGGGCAGGGTTGTGTGGTGTGTTAATCAATGTTGTCTTGAATTCTGGGTAGTTTCCTATGAACAATGGTCTGGTTAAGATTTGATGGTTGTTTGAAGGTGAGAAGTGGAGGCATAGGGATGATAGGGATGATCTTTGCGAGATGTTCATGGTCATCGACATGTTGAAGGCCGCGAAGAACATGGCGTAGTTTCTCCACTCCAGGGAAGTATTGGACGAAGAAAGGTACTTTATAGGTCATGTCTTGTGCCTGCCTTCTGAGGAAGTCATTGCAGTTTTCTGCTGTGGTGCATCAGAACTGGCGATTGATAAGTTGAGCATCATATCTCATTCTTCTAAGCATGTCTTTCAGCATCTTCAGGTGTCCGTTGCATTCCTCCTCATCCGAGCAGGTCTTGTGTATATGCAGAGCTTGTCCATAGAGGATGGCTTCTTTACTATGTTTAGGGTGGAAGATAGAGAAGTGCAGCATCTTGAGGTTATCCGTGGGCTTGCGGTAGAGTGACGTACTGAGGTGTCCATCCTTGCTGGAGATGCCTGTGTCCAAGAATGACACCGATTCTAAAGAATAATCCATGATACATCTGATGGTGGGATGGAACTTGTTTGATAGTGATTCCTCGCCCTGAGTCCAAACGAAGAAAATGTCGTCAAAATATCTGGTGTATAGCATTGGTTGGAGGTCCTGTGCAGCAAAGAAGTCTTGCTGAACTTGTCCGTGAAAGTGTTGATGTTTTGGGGAGCAAATTTGGTCCCCATGGCTGTTCCGTGTGTCTGGGTGAAGAACTGGTTGTCGAAGGCGAAGACATTGTGGTTGAGGATGGCACGTAAAAATTGGTTGTCGTTGGTGTCGAGGCAGTGTTGTGATCGCTGTTGTCCTGAAGACTGGGTAGTTTCCCTCCCGCAACAGCAATAGGGCTCCCCTTGTCCTTACCTACCATCCCACCAGCATCCACATCCAAAAGATCATCAGAAGCCATTTCCGGCACCTCCAGCGAGATGCCACCACCGGACACATATTCCCCTCATCTCCCTTGTCTGCCTTCCGCAGGGACCATTCCCACCAGGACACTCTGGTCTACTCTTCCTTCACTCCCAACAGCCCATTGCAGCCCCCATGGCACCTTCCCCTTTAAGTACCGAAGGTGCAACACCTGCCCATTTATCTCCTCCCTCCCCTGTATCCAAAGGCCCAAACATACCTTCCAGGTGAAGCAGCACTTCACCTGCACTTCTCACAATCTCGTCTACTGCATTCGCTGCTCACAATGTGGTCTCCTCTACACTGGGGAAACAAAGCGTAGACTGGGTGACCACTTCGCAGAACATCTACGATCTGCTCACAAAAAAGACCCTGAACTACCTGTTGCCTGCCACGTTAACGCACCACCCTGTTCCCTGGTCAACATCTCTATCTCTGGCTTGCTGCAGTGTTCCAGCGAAGCTCAGCGCAACTGGAAGAACAACGCCTCATTTTCCACTTGGGGACCCTGCAACCCTCCAGACTCAACATCGAATTCAATAATTTTAGGGCCTGAACTCTTCCATGTCCTAGCTCTCTACCCCACACAGTAGGCCTTGTTATCACATAGTCTGCCATTACACACTACCTATTGTTAACCACTAACAATCTCCATTAACAGTTATTCACCCTCCTAGCCAGATCGTCATCAACCCCTTTTTCTATCCAACTGCTCTTTTCTCTCTTTGGGCTCTATCTCCACCTATTGTTTACTCCTTACCCCCTGCCCCCACCTTATCTTCTGCGATATAAACCAACATTTTCCTAGCTACCATCAGTTCTGAGGAAGGGTTACCGGACCCGAAACATTAACTCTGTTTTTTTCGTCACAGATGCTGGCAGACCTGCTGAACTTTGCCAGCAACTTGTGTTTTTGTTCCTCCTTTTGTAGTCTACGCCCTATTGGTAAGGCCTGGGATGCCAAACACTTTATTAAATACGCTCTCGCCCTGTCCTGTCACCTTCAATGATTTTTACACACCCAGGCCTCTCTGCACCTGCAACCCCATTAAAGATTTTGCTTTATAAAACCTCTCTTATTCCTCTGTTGTCCAACTGAGGGACTGGAATACATAAAGAGGACCTTCCTATTCTGCTGCAAAACAAATTTCTGGTTAAATTGCATCTGGAGTGGTGTTAAGAAACCAGAGTTTAGCCTTTCGGGCTAGTGGGCTCTATAGGAATTAGCTGCATCATCACCCTGGATAATGGTAGTTTGATTCAGTAAATTTCCATTCTCTCCTGTAAGTTTCCATGAAACCATTAGTGTGTATTTTCATCATCCTATTAGGGGCTTCCAACCTTGTTCTAGTTAAAGTGTAAATCGATATATGAGCAAATCAAAGGATAGCACTGCAAATTATCCAGAATATTATCAGAGCTGCAAGAATCAATTTATGGAGCAGGAGTATGTAAATAAAGTTTAGTTATTGTGAACTACAGAACAATAAAGTGGTGATTTGATTGAGGTTATTAAGGTTGTGATAAAGTAAATAAGAACCTCTTATTGATTAGGGACACAAGGGCAACGTGATATGACAATAAAATCAGAGCCAGATGGGCGATGAAAGAGGCTAAGAATCAATTAATTCTGTTACTGCCGGATCACCACTCACAAGTAGCAGTGAATAACACTTCAATTTCTTTCAAATGGTCATGAATGTCAATTGTTGGAAAAACCCATCTGGTTCACGATTGTTCAGGGAAGGAAATCTGCCATCCTCACTTGGTCTGGCCTACATGTCTAGACCCACAGCAATGTGGTTGACTCTGAACTGCCTGTGAAATGCCCCAGCAAGCCTCTCAGTTGTATCAATCGCAATGAAGTCTCAACAAAAAATTGAAACCAGATGGATCACCTGGCATTGACTTAGGCACCAGAAGAAACAGCGGCAGAAACAGCCTCGTTGACTCTGCAAAGTCCTCTTCACTAACATCTGGGGGTTAGTGCCAAAACTGGAAGAGCTGTCTCACAGACTATTTAAGCAACAGCCTGACATAGTCACACCCAAGAAATCAGGCCTTACAAACAATGTCCCAGAAACCACCATCACCATTCCTGGATATCTCCTGTCTCACTGGCAGGACAGACCCAGCAGAGGTGGCTGTACAGTAGTATACAGTTAGGAATGAGTTGGCCTGCGAGTCCTCAACATTGACTTTGGACCACATGAAGTCCCCTTGGCTCATGTTAATGGTAGTGTTGCTGATTACCATGTACCATTAGCCCTTCGCTGATGTATCAGTGCTCCTCAACGTTGAACAACACTTGGAGGAAGTACTGAGGGTGGCAAGGGCACAAAATGTACTCTGGGTGGGGGCTTTCAATGTCCATCACCAAGAGTGGCTCAACAGCAGTGCTAGTGATCGAGGTGGTCGGGTCCTAAAGGACATAGCTGCTAGACTGGGTCTGCGGCAGGTGGTGAGGGAAACAACAAGAGGGAAAAACATACTTGACCTCATCCTTACTAATCTGCTGGCTGCAGTAGCATCTGTCCATGACGGTATCGGTAAGGGTGACCATCGCACAGTCCTTGTGGAGACAAAGCCCCACCTTCACATTGAGAACAACCTCCATTGTGTTGTGTGGTAGTATCACTGTGCTAAGTGGGACAGACTTCACACAGATCTAACAAACTCAAGACTGGGCATCCATGAGGCGCTGTGGGCCATCAATTGGAGCAGAATTGTACTCCAGCACAATCTGTAACCTCATGGCCAGGCATATTCCCCGACTCAACCATTACCATCAAGCCAGGGGATCAACCCTGGTTTAATGGACAGTGCAGGAGGGCATGCCAGGAGCAGCACCAGGCACACCTGAAGATGAGGTGTCAACCTGGTGTAGCCACCAAACAGGACGACTTGCACACCAAACAGCGAAAGCAGCAAGTGATAGACAGAGCTAAGCGATCCCATAACCAACGGATCAGATTTAAGCTCCGCAGTCCTGCCACATCCAGTTGTGAGTGATGATGGACAATTAAACGACTCACTGGAGGAGGCGGCTCCACAAATATCCCCATCCTCAATGATGGAAGAGCCCAACACATCAGAGCAAAAGATAAGGCTGAAGCATTCACAGCAAGCTTCAGCCAGAAGTGCCGAGTGGACAATCCATCTCAGCCTCCTCCAGTGGTCTCCAGCATCACAGATACCAGTCTTCAGCCAATTTGATTCACTCCATGTGAGATAAAGAAATGGTTTGAGGCACTGGATACTGCAAAAGCTATGAGCCCTGACAGTATTCCAGAAATAGTATTGAAGATGTGTGTTTCAGATTTTGTCACACTCCTAGCCAAACTATTCCAGTAGAGTTACAACATTGGCATCTACCCGACAATGTGACAGTTTCCCAGGTATGTCCTATACACAAAGAGCAGGAAAAATCCAACCCAGCCATTTACTGCCCCATCAGCCTACTGTCGATCATCAGTAAAGTGATGGAAGTTGTCACTAACAGTGCTATCAAGTAGCACCACTCAGTGACGCCCAGTTTGGGTTCTACCAGGGTCACTTATCTCCTGACCTCATTACAGCCTTGGTTCAAACATGGACAAAAGAGCTGAATTCCAGGAGTGGAAGTGACTGCCTTTGACATCAAGGCCATATTCGACTGAGAAGCTGGAACTGGGGCAACTGCCTGGTGGTTGGAACCATACCTGGCACATAGGAAGAGGGTAGTGATTGTTGGAAGTCAGTCATCTCAGCTCCAGGACATCTCTGCATGAATTCCTAGTGTCCTAGGGGTAGTGTCCTAGGGCCAACCATCTTCAGCTACTTCATCAATGACCTTCCCTCCGTCATAAGGTCAGAGGTGGGGATGTTCGTCAATGACTGCACAACCTTCAGCACCATTCCCAACTCCGCAGACACTGAAGCAGCCCGTGTTCAAATGTAACGAGACCCAGGCTTGACCTGAAAAGTGGCAAGTAACATTCAGACCACACAAATGTCAGGCGATGACCATCTCCAATGAGAGACAATTTAACCACCACCCCTTGATATTCAGTGGTTTTACCATCACTGAATCCCCCACTATCAACATCCTGGGGGTTACCATTGACCAGAAACCTAACTGGATTCACCACATAAACACAATGGCTACGAGAGTGGGTCAGAGGCTGGGAATCCTGCAGCGAGTAACTCACCTCCTGACCATCCAATACTTGTCCACCATCTACATGGTACAAGTCAGGAGTGGGATGGAATACTCCCCACTTGCCTGGATGGGTGCAGCCCCAACAACACTCAAGAAGCTCAACCCCACCCAGGACAAAGCAGCCGCTTGATTGGCACCACATCCACAAACATCCACTCCCTCCACCCCCGACGCTCAGTAGCAGCAGTGTGTACTATCTACAAGATGCACCGCAGAAATTCACCAAAGATCCTTAGACAGCACCTTCCAAACCCACGACCACTTCCATCTAGAAGTATGAGAGCAGCAGACAACTGGGACTACTACCACCTTCAAGTTCCCCTCCAAGTCATTCACCATCCTGAGACAGAAATATATCACCATTCCTTCAGCATTGCTGGAATCCTGGAATTCCCTCCCTAAGGATCAACTGTCAGCACGTGGACTGCAGCAGTTCAAGAAGGCAGCTCACCACCACCTTCTCATAGGGCAACTAGGAACAGTCAATAAATGATAGCCAGCCAGTGACACCCTCATCTCAGGAATGAAATGAGTAAAAATTCATTCATAGTATATGGGAGTCACTCGTTCGGCCAGAACGATTGCACATCATTCACTGCATCTGCAAAGGTGGTGGTGAGCTGCCTTATTGAACCGCTGCAGTGCATGTGCTGACAGTTGACCCTTAGGGAGGGAATTCCAGGATTTTGACCCAGTGACACTGAAGGCATGGTGATATATTTCGAAGGCAGGATGGTGAGTGGCTTGGAGGGGAACTTGCAGGGGCTGGTGTTCCCCTGTATCTCTTGCCCTTGTCTCACATACTCCCTCCTTTTGTCTCGTTTCAAGAGGAAATGACCCAAAGTAGTGCCAAAAGAGCTAAGGCAGGTGGTGGTGTTCCCATGTATCTGCTGCCCTTCTAGATAGAGGTGGTCATGGACCAGGATGTTGAGTGTGGGGCTTCAGTAATGAACGTCAGACACCATTGTTAGATGGTCTCTTGTTGGAAAAGGTCATTGCCTGGCACGAATGGAAAATTGAAGCAGGAATGGATTGTTCAGCCCTTTGAGCCTGCTCCACCATTCAATATATTCATGGCTGATCTTCCAACTCAGTCCCTTGTTCTCACTTTGTCCCACATACTCATTCATTCCCACCGACCTCCTGACCTGCCTGGTAGAAGTCATGCGCTGAAAGAGCTTTTGAAAGCACATTCGAATTCCTTTACTGGATCGGATATATTTTGTTGAGAAAGTCGAAACGGACGAGCTGATCCTGAGCTCGAAAGAGTGTTTACCTTTGCTGCAAGAGGCAAGGAGGTTCCACATCTTTGGTAATGAGATAGTGTCTCCAAGGACAAGACCGCGGAGGTAAGTTGTGTTTGATCGTATTCTACATAGAACATAGAACAATAGAATATTACAGCGCAGTACAGGCCCTTCGGCCCTTGATGTTGCGTGGACCTGTGAAACCAATCTGAAGCCCATCTAACCTACACGATCCCATCATCATCCATATGTTTATCCAACGACCATTTAAATGCCCTTAAAGTTGGCGAGTCTACAACTGCTGCAGGCAAGGCATTCCATGCCCTGACTACTCTCTGAGTAAAGAATCTACCTCTGACATCTGTCCTATATCTATCACCCCTCAATTTAAAGCTATGTCCCCTCGTGCTAGCCGTCACCATCCGAGGAAAAAGGCTCTCACTGTCCACCCTATCCAATCCTCTGATCATCTTGTATGTCTCTATTAAGTCACCTCTTAACCTTCTTCTCTCTAACGAAAACAGCCTCAAGTCCCTCAGCCTTTCCTCATAAGACCTTCCCCCCATACCAGGCGACATCCTGGTAAATCTCCTCTGCACCCTTTCCAACACTTCCACATCCTTCCTATAATGCGGCGACCAGAACTGTACGCAATCCTCCAAGTGCAGCCGCACCAGTTTTGTACAGCTGCAACATGACCTCACGGCTCCGAAACTCGATCCCTCTACCAATAAAACCCAACACACCGTACGCCTTCTTAACAACCCTAGCAACCTGGGTGGCAACATTCAGGGATCTACGCACATGGACACCGAGATCTCTCTGCTCGTCCACACTACCAAGAATATTACCATAAGCCCAGTACTCTGTATTCCTGTTACTCCTTCCAAAGTGAATCACCTCACACTTTTCCGCATTAAACTCCATTTGCCACCTCTCAGCCCAGCTCTGCAGCTTATCTATGTCCCTCTGTAACCTGCAACACCCTTCTGCACTATCCACAACTCCACCGACTTTAGTGTCATCCGCAAATTTACTAACCCGTCCTTCTACGCCCTCATCCAGGTCATTTATAAAAATGACAAACAGTAGTGGCCCCAGAACAGATCCTTGCGGTACAGCACTAGTAACTGAATTCCAGGATGAACATTTCCCATCAACCACCACCCTCTGTCTTCTTACAGCTAGCCAATTTCTGATCTCATAGAAACATTGAAAATATCAGCAGTAGGCCATTCGGTATGACCATGGTGGATCATCCAACTCAGTCCCCTGTTCCTGCTTTCTCCCCATACCCTTTAATCCATTTAGCCCTTAGAACTATATCTATCTCCTTTCTTAAATATGCAATGGTTTGTCTCAGATCTCCAGCATCCACAGTCCATTATTTTATTCATCTGTCGTGTTTTGGCCCCAACTACTTTCTGTGGCAAAGAATTCCACAGGATCACCACTCTCTGGGTGAAGACATTTCTCCTCCCAGTCTGAAAATACCTACCCTGTGACCCCTGGTCATCAGCAACATCCTTCCTGTGTTTGTCCTGTCTAGTCCTGTTAGAATCTTGTAGATTTTTCTGGGATGGCCCCTCACTATTAATTAATCATGACAGGGGAGGAGCAGAGCTCGTAAACCAGAACTCATCGACTCCATCCATTTCTCCTCTTCTTTTTCCTCTTTTTGTGTTTTTTCTTTCTTTTTCTTTCTACTTACTTCCTTTTCTTGGACAGGATTGGTGGTAGAGAGTTATGCCAGTGCAGACTTGAGGGACCCACACCCTCGTGGAGCCTTAGTGCAGACTCCGTGTTTTAGAAGGACTGTAAGGCTGAACTTTTACCTTTATTTCTTTTCTTTTTAATTTACGTCTAAGAATTTGTACCTAGGTATCTTTGTACCTAATATGTTGTCAGAAATAAAAGGTACTGCAGATGCTGGAGAATCCGTGATAACAAGCATGGGGCTGGATGAACACAGCAGGCCAAGCAGCATCATAGGAGCAGGAAAACTTGACGTTTCGGGCCTAAACCCTTCGGGTTGTCAGAAATGGTGACTTTATACACTTTTCGCTATATACTCATCTATCCCTGTACTTGAGTACATGTGGCAATGAACCTAATTTTAATTGTAATCCTTATTCGTCTAAACTCCAGTGAATAAAATTCAAACTGATTCAGTGTCTACTATACTTCAGTCAATAAATGTGGAGCTGGAAAAGCACAGCTGGTCAGACAGCATCGAAGGAGCAGGAAAGGCAACATTTCGGGCCGAAACCTTTAGTCAGAACCGGGGAGGGTGAGGGGAGCCCAGAAATAAATTGAGGGTTTGGGGCTAGGGGAGGCTAGGTGAAATGGAGACAGGTGGATGCAGGTAGGGGGTTATTGTGGTTGGCCGGTGGGAAGGGTGAAATGGATAGTTGAGTCAGAAGATGGACACATTGAGGGGAGGAGAGATTTTGAAGGTGGTGAAGTCAATATTCAGGCCATTGGACTGTAAGCTCCCAAGGCTTACAGTCCTCCCAGCCCTACTCCCTGCCCCCTCCCCAATCCTAACGAAGGGGTTCGGCCCAAAACATTGACTTCCCTGCTCCTCAGATGCTGTCTGACCTGCTGTCCTTTTCCACATCCATTGACTCTTTTCCTGCTCCACATCTATTGACTCTGGCTTCCAGCATCTGCAGTCCTTACTGTCTCCAAGTCTATTATATTTCGGTCCTGCCATCCCAGGAATCAGTCTGGTAAACCTTTATTTCACTGTCTGCATAGACAGAACATCTTTCTTCAGGTAAGGAGACCAAAAGTTCACACAATACTCCAGGTGTGGTCTCATCAAGACCCTGTACAATTGCTTAAAGACATCCCTGCTGCTGTACTCGAATCCTCTCACTAAAAGCCAAAATACTTGCTACTTGTCAGCTCAAAACCAGATATTGTTCAAATCTTGTAGCATTTGAACATTTTTAATATGAAATTACAAGCTTTCAGAGGACTGCTCCTTCATTAGGTGAGGTGGAGGGGAATACACAGGCACAGAATTTGTAGGCAGAGAGATCATTGCAAGTTAGTTCCAGGTATTAAGAGCATCAAAAGTTGGTATAAATGGTGTACGTGGCGTGTTGGTATGCCGAATAGCAAGTCTTTGCAGGTGATCGAAAGTATCAGAAGTGTGAGTAAAGTGTGAGTAAAGTGTCAACAGCTGACTAGCAAGTGAGGCTATGATGGCATCAGATGTGGCCGAATATGGCCTTGATGTTTCCTGACTTTACTTAATCTCGAGTACTTTGGGTAACAGTGTTCTGACCTCTTGATCCAGAATATTGTGGACTCAAGTCTCATTTTAGGGGTTTCAGCACAGAATCCAGGCTGACAAGCCTGGTGTAGGTAGCACTGTGGGAGTGCTGCACAGCTGCTAGAGCCCCTTACAGAGGAATAAAACAAAGACCTACCAATGCTGGAAACATGAAACAAAAAACAAAATTGCTGGAGAAACTCAGCAGGTCCGGCAGCATCTGTGGAGTGAGAAACAGAGTTAACATTTCAAGTCCAGGATACTGTATGTTCAGAACAAGTCCCTTAAACCTCTTTTGCTATTCAGCGAAATCATGTCTGATGAATGTCTTATCATTCACTTTGCCTTAATGATCAAAAAACTACCGACCTTTGTATTTAAGTGCCAGTCAATACCAGCCCCAACAAGAGAGAATCTACCCAGAGAAACTAATTAACGTTCAAAGCCATTATCCAGCCAGCAACATCCATATCACATGAACTAAAAGAAACAAATGCTTATTCAAACTGAAATGTTAACTTGGTGTCTCTCTTCCACAGATCCTGCTGGAACTGCTCAGTTTTTCCATCTGTTTTAGTTTCCATTAAACAAACATTTTGATACTTTGATCAGTTTTTATTAAACTGAGGACTTGGCAACAGACCTTATGCACTAAGATTTCCAGGGAAAACTATCATTCTTTAGAAACGTTGCCGATCTGATTAGGCAGCATTTGCTCATTTAATATGACACATTTGATAACCTAGTAGAACATAAATCATAGAACTGTGCAGCACAGTACAGGCCCTTCGGCCCAAGATATTATGCCGAACTTTTACCCGAAACCTAAGGTCTATCTAACCTCCACCGCTACCTTATACTGTCATCCAAATGCCTACCTAATAGCCGCTTAAATGCCCCTAATGAGGCCGATTCCACTACCCTCTCCAGCAATGCATTCCACGCCCTGACCACCCTCTGAGTAAAGAACCTACCTCTGACGTCTCCCCGCTATCTACCTCCTTTCACTTTAAGTCCATGTCCCCTCGTAAAAGCTATCTCCACCCTAGGAAAAAGTCTCTAGCTGTCTACTGTATCTATAACTCTGATCATTTTGTACACCTCTATCAAGTCACCTCTCATCCTTTGTCGTTCTAAAGAGAAAAGCCCTGGCTGTCTCAACCTTTCCTCGTAAGACCTTCCTTCCATTCCAGGCAACATCCTGGTAAATCTCCTCTGCACCTTTTCCAACGCTTCCACATCTTTCCTGTAATGAGGCGACCAGAACTGGACACAATACTCCAGATGTGGCCGAACCAGGCTTTTGTAGAGCTGGAGCATAACTTCACGGCTCTTGAACTCAATCCCTCTATTAATGAAAGCTAACACATCATACGTCTTCTTAACAACTCTATCCACCTGGGTGGCAGCCTTCAGGGAACTGTGAACATGAACTCCAAGATCCCTCTGCTCCTACACACTGCCAAGCATCTTTCCGTTAACCCTGTATTCTGCTTTCAAGTTTGTCCTTCCAAAATGAATCACCTCACACTTTTCAGGGTTAAACCCCATCTGCCACTTCTCAGCCCAGCTCTGCATTCTATCAATGTCCCTTTGTAACTTAGAACAGCCCTCCGCACTGTCCACAACGTGACCCACCTTCATACCATCTGCGAACTTGCGAATCCACCCTTCCACTCCTTCATCTAAATCATTTACAAAAATCACAAATACAAGAGGACCGAGAACAGATCCTTGTGGTACACCACTCGTAACTGAGCACCATGTTTAATATTTTCCATCCACTACTACCCTTTGTCTTCTAAGGGTCAGCCAATTCTGAATCCAATCTGCCACATTTCCCCCTACCCCATGCCTCCTTAATGAGATGTCATTTAACAGTTCAGGTTCCAATGAATTTAAAAACATTTCTCATGCAACAGACGATTAAGGTTTGATATGCACTGTCCGACATTGTGGTTAACGTAAGTTTAATTGAGGATATTTTATTCGCAGTTCTGGTCACCCTGTTATAGAAAGGATATTATTAAGCTGGAGAGCGTTCAGAAGACATTTACCAGGATGTTGTTGGGAAGGCAGAGTTTGAGTTATGGGGAGAGACTAGAGAGTTTGAGACGTTATTTTCACTGGAGCATCGGAGGTTGAGGGGGTGACCTTATAGAGGTTTACAAAATCATGAGGAGTATTGATAAAGGTGAATGGCAGGTGTCTTTTCCCTAGGGGGAGGGATTTCAAGACTAGGGGGCATACTTTTAAGGTGAGAAGAGAAAAATTAATTAAAAAAAGACTTTTATTTAAAACGCAGAGTGGTTCATGCGTTGAATGAACTTCCAGAGGCAGCGGCTGATGTGGCTACACTTACAACGTTTAAAAGACATTTGGATGAGTACACGAATAAGAAAATGTTTGGAATAATATAGGCCAAGCGCAGGTAGGTGGGACTAGTTTAGTTTGGGAATGTGGTCAGCATGGACTTGTTGGGCTGAAGGGTCTGTTTGTGTGCTGTATAATTCTATGAGGGCATCACTGGCTGGGCTAGTATTTATTCGCCATCTCTAATTACCTAGAGAGTATTAAAAGTCAACCACGTTGCTGTGGGTCTGGAGTCACATGTAGGCCAGACCAGGCAAGGATAACAGTTACCTTCCCCTAAAGGTCATGAATGAACCTGTTGTGTTTTTCCAACAACTGACGTGTGATTTTTATTGAATTCAAATTCCACCATCTGCTGTGTGGGATTCAAACCCAGATCTTTAGATTAACAGTCCAACAATAGTTATCACTATGCCGTCACTTCCTCGTTTCTTTATTCATTTAAAAAAGGAGTGTTAGATTGTTATTTGACAAGGAAGACTGTTCAAGGTTTTGAGTAGAAGGTGGGAGAAGGACATTAACTGCCTGAATGTGGGGGAATCAAGGGTCACAGGATAAGGATGGGAAACTGGACATGAGGAAAGTCAGATCAACCATGATCCAATTGAATGGTGGAGCAGGCTCGAGGGGCTGAAGGACCTAATTCTGTTCCTATTTCGCATGGTCTAAATGAATGCAGTCCTACAACACTTAAGGAGCTCAACACTGGTTAGGAGGACAAAAGATTTAATGTCATTTTACAGATTTGGTGGAGCGGAGAAAAGGTGAAGGAGCTCAACACAGCTACCCAGGATGAAGTAGTCTGCTAGGTTCACAGCCCATCCATCTTCTTCTTTAGCAGCTCCTCAGGGTTCAGGATGACTTGCTTCCTCTCTGGGGAGCATGGCTTTTGTTGTTAAATAGTTTGATCCTGGAACCATAGACTCTGCCACAGGGGGCTGCCGGTGGTGTTTGGCGACAGGGTGTTGGGGGGGGGGGGGCGGGGGGAGGTTGCTTTTGATTCTACGCGCTCTATCTGCTGCTTCACTTCATCGCGATGTGGTAATGGGCAAAGAGGCTCACACCTTTGCGGATGCTTCGTCTCCAGTTTGTGTTTTCTAGGGCAAGCAATTCCCACATGTTGATGGGATCTTTGCATTTGTTAAGGGAGGTTTTGCTTCTGCCCTCCTAGTGATCGCTTAACTTTGTAGCGCTCAGAGTACAGCAGTCA
This sequence comes from Ginglymostoma cirratum, assembly GCA_024137785.1. Classification (NCBI taxonomy): domain Eukaryota; kingdom Metazoa; phylum Chordata; class Chondrichthyes; order Orectolobiformes; family Ginglymostomatidae; genus Ginglymostoma; species Ginglymostoma cirratum. Next base: position 59,194,194 of record JAHRHZ010000264.1, on the reverse strand, counting down.
TTTCGGGAATTGTAGAACATAGAACAGTCAGGCACAGTACAGGCTCTCAGGCCCATGACGTTGTGCTAACCTATTATCCTACAAAGATCAAACTACCCTGCATATCCTACATTTTACTATCCTCCATGTGCCTATCCAAGAGTCGCTTAAAAGTCTCTAAAATATCTGACTCCCCTACCACTGCCGGCAGCGTATTTCACATTTCATTTTGTGAACAATATGAATGACCCATCACAGTTGGTCACGTGTAACCAGTACTGTGCAACGTGGAATATGGCCTGGGAAAGAATATTCACGAGTACTTTTTATCCTGAAGGTAGATTTGTGAAGGCAGTATTGGTAATAACTTTCCAAGCATTTGAGGGATCTGCTGGACTTGGTCCACGTTTCTGATGCATACAGGAAATAGGAAACACGGCTGCTCTGTAGCCCACGAGCTTGGCCCTGGGTTGGAGGTCTCGGACTCAGTCTCAAACACTCTGTTCCTCAGGTGTCTGAAGGCTGAATTGCTGCATTGGAGTTGACGTTGGATTCCAACATCAATGCCTACTTGCACCAAGGGGAGGTTCCCAAGGCATGGGGGATGGTCCACACTGTCCAGGGGCTCGCTGTGGATTTTGATGGTCAGGGGACAGTGTTGTCTGGCAGGAGTGTTCTGGTTGAGAACATTTGGTTGGTGGGATGCTCTGAGGATCGGTGCGGACTTATCGGGTCGAGGGGCCTGTTTCCACAGTGTAGGGATTCTATGATGATTTCCTCCCTCCCCCACTAACACTCAGTATTTACCATTCTCCCATAGCACCTTCTAAACCTACAATTTCTACCACCTAGAGGATAAAGGCAGCTGATACATGGGAACATCACCCCCTACAAGTTCCAATCTATGTCGCTCACCATCCTGACTTGGAAATATATCACCGTTCTTTCAGTATTGCTCGGTCAAAATCCTGGAATTCCCTGCCTAATGGCATAATGGGTCTATCTACGGAACATGGACTGCAGCGGTTCAAGACGGCAGCTCACCCCCACCTTCTCAAGGTGAAGGCACAGAGGTCTTATCACTAGAGACCCAGACAAATGTTATGGTGCAATTTAAATTCAACAATAATCTGAAATTAAAGGTCTAAGGATGATTGTGAAACTACTGATCATTGTCAAGGGGTGAAACAAAATCCATACCCTTTTAAGGAAACTGCCATCCTTACTTAGCCTGGCCTCCATGTGACTCCTGACCCAAAGCAATGGGTTTGCATCTCAAATGGCCTCTGGACAATTAGGGCTACACCATGAATGCCGGCCTAATAAACAACACCCACATCCCACGGCCAAATAAAAAACTGGAATACTTTTCAGAGAGCTGGGGCAGTTACAATGGTCTGAATGGTTTCCTTCTGCACAGTTCCTTCTGTGCTAAAGTGAACAGGATTCTGCAAATAATGGCTCTCAACATCTAAAGTTGACTAGAAAACATGGAGGTAAAGTCTGCCTTTCAATGTTTTGCAATCAGCTTCTCTGTAATTGGATTCAATGTTTGGCAATTGTCAATCAGTAACTTTATTCATCTTTAGATAGGATGGGAGACGGACCAGAATTTGATGCCCATCCCTAATTGGGCATTGAAGTGAACAGCTTGCAAAGCCACTTCAGAAGGCAGTTAAGAGTGAGCCACAGTGTAGTGGGTCTGGAGTCACATGTAGGCCAGACCAGGTAAGGATGGTTGCTTTCGTCCCTTAATAAATCATACTTGCTCCTGTATTTGAGTCCTCTTGCTGTGAAGGCCAAGTCAGATCCAAAAGTGAAGCCTGGCTTGATAAACTATAATTTTATTTTTGCAATTTGTTCGCTGTGATTGCCAGTCACTGGATATATTCACAAGAGACTGTCATTGTTTCACACAAGATAAAAATCCATTACACACAAAAGGAAAGAAAACACTAACCATATTACATTATACAAGAATTATTTAAGACAGTCTCATTATAAATGTCTGAAATAGAGATTCAATTCTTTTACCCTCATCAATAACCATGCAGATACTCAAATCTGAGTGAAAGGAGCCTCTGTTATGACTTTAAAAGTCCTTGTTCACCTTGCATGGCTGTAGTTGGTTTAATTTTGGCACATGTCTGAATTCACTCAATGTAATTTCTTTAGTTAACATCTCTTCCCGTGATTCCTAAATGGACTGCTAACTTGGCTCACTTATTTCCTAACATGACTTCCAAAGCCTTCTATTTCAGGAGCTTTTTTCTTACTGACACTCAAGCCTTTCTTTTACTTCTGCCATATTTTGGAGACTAGTAAAGAGCTCTGCTGCTTTTATAGGACTGTTTGCTCTCAATGAGCTGTTTCTCTTTCTCTGAGAGAAACTTGCACATTCCCTGATCCTCTATATGGCTCTAAAATAACTGGTTTCTATCTCTCTGGCTCTTTCTGTCAAAAGACACCCTGTTGCTGGGAAACAGCCTAAATATGTTTCTCTCTCTCTGACTCACCTATCCTTATTTCTAAAGCACTGAACTATTCACCTCAAGGGTTTTTAAAGCCTCATTAAGTCAGTAAGAAATTTCCAGAAAACCTACCACACAGAACTCAAAAATGAAAATAAAATTATGTCCTTCCCTTCTTATCCCACACAACACAGAAATACGAGTCAAACTTTTACACATACGTGGCTTTATCCTCTTTAAAACCCAAGTTTCTACATAATAATGCTATGAACATCCCCATCACACTAATAGTTGAGGTACATGATAATTTTAGAAACTATCCTGATAATATTGCACAAACTTTTCTAGGCTACCTTTGTCTATCCGATTTTTCCCGTATGCACATTGATCAAAATCCCCCTGTGATAATTGTCATACCTTTCTGACAAGACCCTATTATTTATTTCCTATGCTACATTCTACCATGTGATTGTTGTTAGACTTAATAAACATTTCCATCAAGAGAATTCCCATCTCTCTCATTTCTCATCTCTACCCAAACAGCTTCTACATCCTGGCTTCCTGAACTTAGGTCATCCCTCTCTAAGGTGCTAATGCCAACTAGGAGTTAGGCAATTCCAGATTTGGTTTTGTGTAATTAAAATAAAATGGCTAACTAATAAGCTTGCGGCAAAGGACCCTTTACAAAACCGTGACAATGGTGTTAGAGAATCTTTCATGAGGTTCGAATAGTTTGACATATCAAGTCTGAACTGACAATTCAGAAATTATTCTTTAACCAGGATATGTTGGCATTGCTGTCTGGGTCAACACTTAATGCCCGTTGCTTGCTGCCCTTGAGAAGGTGGTGATGAGCTACCTTCTTGAACCACAGCAATCCACGTGCTGAAGGTAGACTCACAGGGCCCTTGGGAAGCAGCTCCAGGACTTGGACCCAGTGACACTGAAGAATTAGAGATTTATTTTGCAAGTCAGTGCCTTCGAGAGGGGATGGTGTTCCCACGTATCTGTTGCCCTTGTCCTTCGAAATGGAAGTAGTTGTGGGTTTGGAAGGTGCTGTCGAAGGAACTTTGTGAATTTCTCCACTGAATCTTGTCGATAGTACACACTGATGCTACCAAGAGTCCATGGAACGAGTAAATGTTTATGAATGTGGTGCTAATCAATCAGGCTGCATTATCCTGGATGGTGTTATCGGAGCTGCACTCATTCAGGTAGGTGGGGAGTATTCTGTCACACTCCTGATTTGTGATTTATAGATGGAGAGCAGGGTTGGAGGAATCAGGTGGTGAGTTACTCACAGCGGTATCCTTGGTCTCTGATTTGTTCTTGTAATCACTGTAATTATAGGCAATTTTAGCACAGAAGATGCCTTGTTGCAATTGTTCAGAGCCCTTGTTGAGACTTCAGCTGGAGTATTGTGTACTGTTTTAGTCTTGTGTAAGGAATGATGTACCTGCAATTGAGAGATTGCAATGCAGCTTTAAGGTTTTTGCAAAGATTTGTAGCTCGGGTTGTGGGTGAGATTGACAACTCGTTTGTTGAGCTGGCTCGTTTTCATTCAGAGGTTTTGTCAAAATGCTAGGTAACATCATCAGTGAGGCCTCGAATGATGTGATGTTGTTCTAAACCACTTGGAATTTGTACTGGCCGGGCTGTTATGGTGAGTACGGTCATTTGTGGTTTTATTCTGTATGGATTTGTATTTGGATTCCAATTCTATAAGTTTATTGATTGCATTGGGTGGAGAACGATGCCTCTAGGAATTCCCGTGCGTGGCTGTGTTTAGCTTGGGCTACTACAGTTACGTTGTCCTAGTTAAACTGATGGCCTTCATCGTCCGAGTGTACTCATATGAGGGAAAGTTCGTCATCTTGTTTTGCTGCTAGTATTCTGATGGCTAGTTTCCTTCCTGTCTGTCCGATGTAATGCTTGTGGCAGTCGTTATGTGGTATCTTGTAAAGTACGTTGGCTCTGCATGTTGTGGTATGGGGTCTCCAATCCTTGTCGTGCTAGGACAAGCACTCACTGTGGACATTTGTGCTACCATGATTCTTAGTGGTCTTAGGAGTCTCATTGTCAGTTCTCATATGTTCTTGATGTGGGGCAGTGTGGCCAGTGTGTTAGGGCGTATTGTGTCCTCTTGGTGTTGTCTATCACTAGGCATCTGCAGATGAAGTTGAGGGGATATCGTTCGTAGTGAAGATTTTGTATAGGTGCTCTTCCTCTTTCCTACATAGTTCTGGCACGTTGCAGTGAGTGGTGGCCAATTTAAATAGTGTCCAAACACAGGTTTGTCTGTGGACATTGGGCTGGTTGCTGTGAAAGTTGAGGGTTGGGTCAGTGTGGATTACTTTCCTGTATGCTGAGGTTTGGAACACCCCATCGGTCATATGTTCAACCCTGACATCTAGAAACAGAAGCCGATTGTTGCTTTCTTCTTCTTCTCCTCTCGTGAATTTGATCCCAGCCAATACATTGATGATGAGGCAATAGGTCGCTTCTAGTTTGGTGCGTTTAACGATGACAAATGTGCAGCCTACATACCAGAGCCACAGTTTAGGTTGAATTGTAGGGGTGGGGGAAGGGTACTGTGTGTTCTAGTCTTTGCATGACTGCCTCTGCAATGAGTCCTGAGATGGGTGACCCCATGGGTGCGCCATTGATCTGTTTCTATACTTGACCACTAAAGACGAAGTGTGGGGTGAGGCACAAGTCTAGTCTTTTGAGTAGTTTTCATTGCTAATGGAGCTGCTGGTCTGCGTTTCTGCATCCTCTAGTAATGTGGCCAGCGTTTCTTTGGCTAGTGCGATGTCAACTGATGTGAATAATGTTTGAATGGATCTGGATCAAATGGTCAAGTAGACATCGTTCCCACGATATACAGAGCCAACGTAGTTTACAAAATACCATGCAATGACTGCCACAAACATTACATCGGACAGACAGGAAGGAAACTAGCCGTCGGAATACATGAACATCAGCCAGCAGCAAAACGACACGATGAACTTTCCCTCATATCAATACAGTTGGACAATGAAGGCAGTCAGTTTAACTGGGACAACATAACTATAGTAACCCAAGCCAAACATAGACACGCATGGGAATTCCTAGAGGCATGGTTCTCAACCCTTAATGCAATCAACAAACAGAGAACTGGACCCCATATACAAACCTGTATAGAACAAAACCGGACATGACACCACTCACTGTAACAGATCGGACAGTATAAATTCTAAGGGGAGTAGAACAACATCGCTTCATTGGAAGCCTCACTGATGATGTTACCTAGCATGGTGATGAAACGTCTGAATGAAAACAAGCCAGCTCTGTAAACAAGTCAACAAGCTCATTGCAATGCAGCTTCACCAGATTAATCCCCGAGATCGCAGGATTGTCTTGGAGGTTAGATTGAAGAGATTGAGTCTGTGTTCTCTAGATTCTCACAGACTGACGTGTGATCTCGTTGAAACTTACAAATTTGTTACAGAGCATGATACGGAACAAGATAGGATATTTCCCCTAGACTGACTTGAGATAAGGGCAGGTCATTTAAGACTGAGACAACAGCAAGAATGTGACGAAGCTTGGGAATTCTCTAGTCCAGAGGGCAGCAAAAGCTCAATCATTGAGCAGACTCAGAACAAAAATTGATAGATTTCTGAAAAACATAGAAACTAAGTGCAAGTGGGTTATGCAGCTGTCTGAGCCTGTTCCAACATTCAATATGATCATGGGTGATTTTCTAAATCAATGTCATATTTCTACTTTCTTCCCATACGCCTTAGTCCTTTAAAATCTATGACTTGGCTTCCACATCCTTCTGGAGGGAGAGAATTCCACAGGCTGTACCTTTTCAGTGAGGAAATCCTTCCTCATCTCGGCACTAAATGCAACCCCCCCACCCCCCACAAGTATCCTGAGACTGTGACCCTAGTTCTCGACTCCCCAACCAGGAGAAACCGCTTCCTTGCACCTAGTATGTCCAGCCCTGTTCAAATTTTATATGTTTCAATCAGATCCCCCTCTCATCCCTCTAAACTCTAGTGAACACAGGCCCAGTCAAACGAGTCTCTTAGAGGACAGTGCTACCACCCCTGGTAACAGCCTAGTGAACCTTCGCTGTGCTCCCTCTACAGCAAGTCCCTCCAAACAGAATTTCTGAAGGAGGGTCACTGGACTCGAAATGTTTATTCTGCTTTCTCTCCGCATATTGCTACCAGACCTCCTGAATTCTTCCAGCAATTTTTGTTTTTGTTTCTGATCTCCAGCACCCACAGTTCTTTGTTTTTTTTATATATCATCTTTCTGGTCAGGAGACCAATTCTGTACACAACATTCCAGGTGTGGTCTTACGAAAGCCCTGTACAATGTCCATGAGACATCCCTATTTCTACACTCAAAGCCTATTGGTATGAAGGTCAATATAGCATTTACCTTCCTAATTGCTTGCTGCATCTGCCTGTCTACTTTCATTGACTGGTGTACAAGAATGCCCAGATCCATTTGAACATCCACACTTCCCAATATATCACAATTTAAATAATACTCTGTCTTTCTGTTATTTGCGCTGAAGCATATAACTTCATACTTACTACCATGTACTACAGCTGCTACGTGTTGCTCATTCACTCAACTTCCCTTAATCACCTTGAAGCTTCCTCACATAATTGACAATCTCAGAGTTTTGTGCCATCAGCAAACTTGGAAGGGCTGCATTTGGTATCCTCATCCAAGTTGTGTGTGAAATGAACTGCCAGAGAAAGGGATGGATGCAGGTGCAGTTAAAAATGTTTAAAACACACCTGGATAGGTTCATGAATTAGAAGGGTTTGGAGGGATACGGGCCAAATGCAGGCAGGTGGGACTAGTTTAGTTTGGGAACTTGGTTGGCATGGACTGGTTGAACTGAAGGGTCCGTTTCCATGCTGTATGACTATGACTCTATATATTCTGAATAGCTGAGATCCAAACATTAATCCTTGCAACATCCCATTAGTCAATACCTGCCAATTGGATAAAGACTTATTTGGTCCCACTCCATATTTCCTGTCTGTCAATCAATGCCAATATAATACCCCCATCCTATGATCTTTAACATTGAGCACCAATGCTTGTGGGACCTTATCAAAAGTTTTCAGAAACTCTAAATACTCCATACCCGTTCTCCCAGCTCTATTCTCCTAGTTACAAAAACACTGTAGTTGATTTGTTAGCCTTTCATAAACCCATGCTGGCTATTAATACTTTCCAAATGTTCTGATATCACAGCTTTTATAACAAACCCTAGCATTGTCCCCATTGCTGATGTTAGGCTAACTGGACTGCAATGTTCTGTTTTATTTCCACTCCCTCCTTTTGTAAATAAAAGGGGCTATATTTGCCATCTTTCAGTTTGTTGGAACTGCTCCAGAATCTGTACTCTGGGAAATACATCATCAAGATTTGTCAGCCTTTAATCCTATTAATTTCTCCAGCATCGTTTGCAAAGACCAATTTCATTTCAATTCTATGCTCTCAATAGACCATTGGTTCTGGAGGGTGTTATTTATACCCTCCTTTGTGAAGATCGATCCAAAGTATGCATTCAATCCTTTCTCTCCTTCTTTGATTCCAAATTATAATGTTATATATAGTCAGTTTGAATGTCTCTTGCAATTTTACTCATACTCTAATCCAACCTTTTTGATCAATATTTTTATTCTCTTTTACTGAATTCTAAAGTACTCCTAGTCCTCAAGCTTGTTGCTTTTCCTGCAATTTTATACGTCTCCACTTTGGAATTAAAGCTATCCTTAATTTATTTTGCAAGCAATCTTTCCTTTTTTTTTGTCAAGACAGCAATATTCTCATTCATGCATGTTCTTCAAATATGAACCATTGCCTATCGACTGACAACTTCTTTAGTAAGGTTCCCAATCCATCCTTACCAATTCACACCTCATAACCTCACAGTCCCCTTTATTTACATTCAAGACCCTTGTTTCAGATTCAACGTCATTCTCATTCTTAATGAAGAAGTCTATCATATTCTGATCATTCTTTCCTAATGGACTCCAAACAACAAGATAGTTATTCGTTTCTCATTGCATAGTACCCATCCTTGAGTAGCCTGTTCTCTGGGTAGTTCCTCAAGGTATTGGTCAAAATAAAACACTTTATACGCAGCTCCAGGAAATCTGGCTGAGCATCCCATACACCTTTTTTAAGATGGTACATAAGGAAAAATATCCAGATCTGGATTTTCTCTTCTGTTTCTGTTTCTTTTATTTCTCCTGTTGTTGTCTTTTGTAATGAAGGTGATGCCAGAGAATGGTGACTATTGATACTTTTTACAGTATTCTTATATTCCTACACGTGAGTACATGACAATAGAACCTAATTCTAATATTCCTCCACAATACCATCAGTTTAGCCTGTCTAATCTATTCGCACATTAAAATTATCCACAATTACAGTTTCACCCTTATTGCACGCATCTCTGATTTCTTGTTTAATATGTTCTCTCCTATTCACTACTGTTTGGGACCCTAAAGACAACTCCTAAAAACATTTTCTGCCCCTTGGTGTTCATCTTCACCGACTGATTTCACATCATGGTTTTCCAAACCAATATCATTGCTTACTAATATAACATGAAGAACTGCACATACCGGAGATCAGAAACAAAAATAAAAAGGAAATGAAATGGCAAAACTCAGCAGGTTCGGCATCTGTGGGAAGAAAGCAAAGTTGATGTTTCGAGTCCAGTTCTGAAGAAGACACGGACTCAAAATGTGACCGCTGCTTCCTTTCCACAGGTTCTGCCAGACCTGCTGAGTTTCACCAATGTTTTTATTTCCTTCCTATTGTATTGATTACTCCTTTACTGACAATGCTACCCCACCTTCTTATCCTTTGTCTGTCCTTCCTAGATAATGAATGCACCTGGATGTTCAGTCCTCATCCTTGGTAACCCTGCAGCTACATCTTTGTAATTGCAACTGTATCATAACTGTTAATTCATCTATTCTTATTGTGAATGATCCATTCATTAAGACACACACAGTCTTTAGACTTGTCTTTTTAACCTGGTTAGTCATCTTAACTTTATATACACTGTGGACTCGTTTATTCACCAACTTGTGGTTTTTTTTTTTTATATGCCTCCCATTTTTGATCATCTTTCTGCTTTTGTTTCAATCCTTGCTTCTCGATCTCTCTCTCTGCCTACGTCTCCCTGCTCAGGTTCCCAGTGTCCTGATATTCCAGTTTAAACCTTCCCCACAGCACTAACAAAAAAACTCAAGATCTAAGGGGGATCTGGGAGCTGTGCAAGAAAATGACATTGAGGTTGTTCCTCAATTTGATTAGTACGAAACAAAAGCAGAAATTGCTGGAAAAGTTCAGCAGGTCTGGCAACATCTGTGGAGAGAAATCAGAGTTAATGTTTTTGGTTCAGATGCTACCAGAATTGTTGAGCTTTTCCAGTAATTTCCATTTTTGCTACTGATTTTCAGCATCCACATTTCTTTCAGATTCTATCGAGAACAGTAGGGTAGGTTCATAAGAACATAAGAAATAGGAGCAGGAGTAGGCCATCTGGCCCATCGAGCCTGTCCACCATTCAATAAGATCATGGCTGATCATCTCGTGGCCTCAGGTCCACTTATCCTCCCTCCCATCATAAACCTTAATTCCTTTACTGTTCAAAAACATTATGTAACTTTGGTTTTAAAACCAATGAGGAAGTTTCAACTACTTCACTGGACAGGGAATTCCACAGATTCACAACACTTTGGGTGAAGAAATTATTCCTCAACTCAGTCCTAAGTCTGCTCCCCCTAAGTTTGAGGCTATGCCCTCCTGTTCTAGTTTCACCCGCCAGTGGAAACATCCTCACTGCTTCTATCTTATCAATCGCCTTTATAATTTTATATGTTTCTATAAGATCTCCTCTCACTCTTCTAAATTCCAATGAACACAATCCCAGTCTACTCAGTTTCTCCTCACAGGTCCACACACAACTCCAGAATCAACCTAGTGAATCTCCAGTGCACCCCCTCCAGCGCCAGTCCGTCCTTCCTCAAGTAAGGAGAGCAAAACTGTACACAGTACTCCAGGTGTGGCCTTACCAGCACCCAACACAGCTGCAGCGTAACCTCTCTGTTTTTAAACTCCATCCCTCTAGCAATGAAGGACAAAATTCCATTTGCCACCTTAATTACCTGTTGTACCTGCAGACCAACCTTCTGTGATTCATGCACAAGGACACCCAGGTCCCTCTGCATAGCAGCATGCTGCAATTTTTTACCTTTCAAATAATAGTCCCTTTGACTGTTAATCCTACCGAATGGGTGACTTCACATTTATCAACATTGTACTCCATCTGCCAGACCTTTGCCCACTCACAAACTATTTTTTTTTAAAAATTCATTCACGGGATGAAGGCACTGTTGGCTAGGCAGCATTTATTGCCCATCCCTAACTGCCAAGAGGGCAGTTCAGAGTCAACCACATTTTTTTTTATATGCCTGTGGGTCTGGAGGCCAGGCCAGGCAGTTTCCTTCCCTAAAGGACATTCGTGAACCAGATGGGTTTTCCAACAATCAACAATGGATTCACAGTCATTATTTGGATTCTTAATTCCAGATATTTATGGAATTCAAATCCTACCATCTGCCCTGGTGGGATTTGAACCTGGGTCCCTAGAATGTTATCTGGGTCTCTGGACTAACAATATACTGATAATACCACTAGGCCATTGCCTCTATATTCCTCTGCAAACTTTCCAGCGTCTTCTGCACATTTTGCTCCACCACTCATCTTAGTATCATCCACAAACTTTTACACACTACACATGGTCCCCAACTCTAAATCATCCACAAATTGTAAACAATTGCGGTCCCAACAATGATCCCCAAGGCACACCACTAGCCACTGATTGCCAACCAGAAAAGCAGTCATTTATTCCCACTCTCTGCTTTGTGTTTGTTAACTCAAACCTCTACCCAAGCTAATACAGGTTCAATGGGCTGAAGGGATTTTTCAAACATTCCTTCGATCCTGGTTTCTTCTTTCTGTTTTACATTAGACTTAGGAGTATTAGTAGGCCATTTTTCACTCAGTAAGATCATCAATCTAGTTATGGCCACAACGTATCTGACGCCCTACGACTCCCACGTTAACCATGAATCGATTGACCTATACCTTAAATATATTCAATGACCTTCCACCGATCCCTGGGGAAGGCAGCTTTATTGGCTCATGATCTTCAAAGGAAACATTCTCAAATCATCTTAAATGGAAGGCCCCATTATTTCACACTGTCCCCTAGTTCTAGACTCCCCCCATAAAGGTGAAGTATCCTTTCAATATGCACCCTGTCAAGCCCGCTCAGGGTCTTATATGATTCAATAAGATCACATCTTATTCTTCAAAACTCCACTGGATACAGTCCCAGCCTGTACATTTCCTCATCAAATAATCTTCCCTCCTCAATCCCCTCCTGTACACACTGCTCCATACATGGCCTCACCAGTACCCTGTACAACTGTTGCAAAACATCACTATTTTTACAACCCATTGCCCTTGCAATAAATTATAACATTTCCTTTGCCTTCCTAATCGCTTAATGTACCTAGATATGTGTTTTTTTTTTTTTATGATTCATGTACCAGGACACCCAGATCCCTCTGCACCTCAGTTCTATAATCTCTTGCCATTTCGATTATATGCTGCTTATTTCTGCAGTGGAGTTCAAAAAGCAAGATCAATGTTTGCTATGTTCAGCACTATCGATGTGAAAACTGTGACCTCCTCACAAGGTTCTCAACTCCCCCCTGTAGGGCCACGGGTTGATGATACCATTCAACTCACAGACTCGTATATTGGCAAGTACTTCCTGGTGATGCTGACAACGACAGACACAGGCGTGGAAATAGGTACATTTACTTCAACAGATGACACCATCCCAAAACTTGACAAGAATTTTACTTTGGTCGGAGCTTGCAAACTATCTGGGGTTCCTTCATCAGGAAAACACAGCCTGTTGACCAATTAGTGGAAAGTCCCCAGGTACATACCTTTCTGCACACCATTTCCCGGGCTAGCCTACAGGACCAATCATCAACAACACTTAGAATATAGAACGGTACAGCACAGTACAGGCCCTTCAGCCCACTATGTCATGCTGACCTATTATCCTACTCAGATCAAACTATCCTGCGTACCCTACATTTTACTATCCTCCAATGTGCCTATCCAAGAGTTGCTTAAAAGTCTCTAAAGTATCTGAGGAAGGCTCGCCGGACCTGAAACATTCGTTAACTCTGTTTTCTCCTCCACAGATGCTGCCAGACCTGCTGAGCTTTTCCAGCTGAAGGGTTTAGGCCCGAAACGTCAAGTTTTCCTGCTCCTATGATGCTGCTTGACCTGCTGTGTTCATCCAGCCCCATGCTTGTTATCTCGGATTCTCCAGCATCGGCAGTACCTTTTATCTCTGAGCTTTTCCAGCAACTTTGTTTTTCGTTCTAAAGTATCTGACTTCACTACACAGTGGTGGGCGCGTGGAATGTGCTGCCGGCAATGGTAAAGAACCTACCTCTGACATCTCCCCTATACCTTCCGCCAATCACCTTAAAATTATGCTCCCTCATAATAGTCATTTCTGCCCTGGGAAAAATTCTCTGGCTATCCACTCTATCTATGCCTCTCATCATCTTGTACACCTCTATAAAGTCACCTCTCATCCTTCCTCGCTCCAATGAAAAAAGGCCCTAGCTCCCTCAGCCTTTCCTCATAAGACCTGCCCCTCCAGCCCAGGCAGCATCCTGGTAAATCTCTTCTGCACCCTCTCTAAAGCTTCCACATCTTTCCTATAATGAGGCGACCAGAACTGAACACAATATTCCAAGTGCACAATATTCCAGCACTTGCACAATAGAACTGGGAAGGATGGGATGACAATAAATATAGGACAGAAGATTAAATTCAGAGTGACACCATTAAAGTCTGGGGATGAAATACTTGCAACGAGCTTGTTGGAAAGCAAACGGTCCCCTAATCACATCCAAGCATTATTTGTTGTGACCTACTCAACAAGACTGTCTATGTGGAGTTTGTGCATTCCCCCCATGCCTGCACAGGTTTCTTCCAGGTGCTCCGGTTTCCTCCCACAGTCCAAAGGTGTGCAAGTTATTCGGATTGGCTATGGGAAACTGCCCATAGAGCCCAGGGATAGCATCATAGAGACATACAACACAGAAACAGATCCTTCAGTCCATGCCAAGCAGATATTTTAAATTAATCTGGTCCCACTGATGTGCATGTTAGGTGGATTAGGCATGATAAATGTTAGGATAAGGGGATAGGGTGGGGGCCTGGACTTGGGGGGGATGCTGTTCAGAGGGTCAGTGCAGACTCTATGGGCCAAATGGCCTCTTTCTGCATTGTAGGGCTTCTGTAATTCTAAGATCATTGACCACTGCTGAGTGCAATTTGCAAGTCATCATGAGAAGCATCAGAATCCCCTGTTCCCATATCATATCTGATCCAGACAGACGTCACAGGGAGATGAACACGAATTAGCTGGGACCACACCAGAGGTCAGATGATATCCCACTCATTAGAGATTGTGTGCACCAGACTTAGATAATTTTGCTTCTCATTGAATTGTTCTCTATTGGTGAGAATGTCTTTCAACTCATTGGATATGACTGACTACATGGTAAAAGCAATACAATGTTTACATATTTAAGTGTTACTGGTGAAGGTGAAAGTTCAAGTTACACATAAGTTTATCATTTACACCTTTGGAAACAATCACACCATGATTCCCATTTACCAGAGGGGAAGGATATAGTGTATTGAAAGAATTGCACTGGGCATTTTGCCCACTCAAGGCAACCGTCAAACTCCTGTAACGCAGAGAGAGCGCCTCTATAGAGAATTCAGGAATTATTGGTGCATGGAGTTCCGAATCAGAGAACCTCTTGTTGAATCTTGTTGTTTCTTCCTACGAATGTCATACAGACGGAAATCAACAGATGGCAAAATGGCTCTCAAAGGCTGGAGTAAAACACAACAAAAGGTCGTCCACAGTTTTGTTGCCTCAGAGTTGGATGGTGCTCACATATGGATGACATTCCTCCAGGAATGGGCTGGTCTCACCCGAATTGGAGCTGAGCCTCCTAGTGCACTGCTACCAGCAAAACCCAGGGACGAAAACCACGGGGTGCCATTTTTAAGAAAAATATTTTCACCATCATTTTTGAAGTTGTCCTTTAAGCAAAATGTGAGACAACAAAGATGAGCTAGTTGCAGGTCAAGGTCATATCATGGGATCTCCAGGAGTACATGAAGAACCACAGTTGACAATCCCAAGCTCAGCAAGAAACTTGCTGCTGATCGATCTTAAGGGGGAGGTGGTAATGAGCTGGTATCATCACTGGCCAGAAATCTGGAACCTCAGGCTAATGATCTGGGAATGTGACTTTGAATCACATCATGGTAGATGGCAAAATTTAAACTCAAAACAAATACCTGGACCAACCACTTACCTCCCATTGATTGCTGTACCTGTACGTTCATGGAGGGAAGTCTCTCATCCTTACCTGGTCTGTGGGACTCCACAGATACGAGACTGACCATTAACAGTATCTGGGCAATAAGTTTGCCTACCTAGAATTTCACACATCACACGAATAATAAAAATCACCCATTGTGCACAGATATGAACTGAAAGAAACACTGTGTGCACCTCTGAACAGTTTGCCAGCAAGTAGAACAGGTATTTTTTTCCATATACATATATATATATATTTAAATGTAATTTTACAGACCCACAAAAAAGTGTAAACTGAACATTACAACCAGCCAACTTGAAATGGATGGGAAAACAAGGAAAGGAACCAAATTCCACAAATCTCGCCACAGGAAGCAAGGATCTATTCAACTGGCAAACAGCAGGCATTAGAGAGGTCCCTGCAATCGTAGTCCACTTCATTCCCAAGGACCTGCCATACTTTGTGCTTGACTCAATCCAGAACAGATGCAGACAGGCTGGTTGCCAGAGAATATACTTGAGGGGCATGGAGGGGGGGACTTTTTTTTGGAACCCTCTTCTTTCACGTGCACACCACTGTTCTGAGGCCCTGCCCCCATACCCTTAGGCAGCCCCTCCTTCATGCCTCCTCCCTCCCCCACCGAGACCCCGCACCCCCCAAAACACAGTTCAGTATTGCCATGACGACGGCTTAGTTCAGAGTGGTACCCCAGTCCACGTTCTCCACGTCTCAAACAAAAGGAGGGCGTCAGGGGGTGGGGAGTGGAGGGAGGCAGAGTTGGGTCGGTGGGACAGGATGTTGGGCAGCGTGGGGTTGGGTCAGGGGGAAGGGGTGACTGTGAGCAATGGGGCTGTTCCCGAAACTGGACGTCTCAAAGTCAAGTGGGTGTGTGTTGGGGTGAAGGAAGAAGTTGGGGGATGGTGATGAGGAGTCACGGCCCACCGGTGCCTCTCAGTCGATCCGCGTCTTGGTCCTGCTACGGCCCAGTGAGTTGACATCATCTGCAAAGCCTTCAAACCCGCTCTCAGAGCACAGTGAGCCGTTGTCAGAGTTGGACATGCCGTTGTTGATCTCTGCAACACAAGGAGAGACAGGAGGTTAGTGTCAGCCCATCACTCAGCTTACTTAGGCACTCAGGACAGTCAACAAATACTGGCCCCTCACCAGTGACGGCCACATCCCATAAAAGGATCGGAAATTCCTTCGAACTTCAACATGTGTCAAGGTTTCTCCCCAATTCATTGATACTCATCCATCATAAAGAGGACAGAGTTCCATTTGCTCACCAGTCAATCAGGCGCCATGGTGCAGTTGTGTCTGTACTTCTCACCGGGGAACTCCGGGTTCAAATCTTATCTGCCTCAAATATGCATGATAACACGCTGAACAAGCAGTTTGGAAATATCTACACTCAGCAATCATTGGGTAAAGACTAATTCTAGCTTAAATCCCTTTATAGTTTTATAGGCCTGTTAGGATCGGCAAGGCAATGCCTGGAGCAAGGTTCAGTTGAGGCATTCAATCAGCTTTGAATGATTATTTGGATAGAAATGGTGTGCAGGGATATGGGGAAAAAAGCAGGAGATTGGCACAGGGGATTGATGTTCATTTGAAGACCTGGTGCAGGCATGATGGGCCAAATGGCCTCCTCCTGTACTGTAACAATTCTATAACCTCGACCAGGTCTCCAAACCTGCTCTTTGTCAGAGAAAAGAGGTTCAACTTGTTGAATTTTTCCTCTCAAGATATTTTCCTCCATCTTGTCCTCACATTCTCCAATACTTCTGTTTGTTCTGGAGATCACAACTGCATACAGTACTATCACTAGGGCCTCATCAAAAACTTTGCAAGAATGTGATACTATCTCCCTAATTGTGTCAGTTTTGTTCGAAATAAAAATTCATCCATTACCATAACCTTATCAACCTGTGTTAGTCATTGTTCGTGGTTTAAATATCCACTCTCCGATTTCAGTCCCTTAGTCTAATATAGATTCAAATCTTCCGAGAAATAACTTAAGACATCAACCTTCCTCATAAAATAAAGAGCGGCAAGAGGTGCTAAATTGAGTTCCATTTGCTGTGCATCCACCCACTCTATAATCTGTTCCTCTTTCAGCTCTTACTATGAGCCAACACCATACTGGTTAATCGTTCCTGCATAACAACCATCAGTTGGGATTTGGTGGGTTGCCTCAGAGACAGATACTTTTCTCTCATGGTCACTTCACCTTTGATTCAAGGCTAGGTTACCCATTGAGGTTATCCTGTATATTGGGCCAACCTTCTACCTCTTTAGCTCCTCCCACCCTTTTGGTACCATCAGCAAATTGCAATATCATGCTTCCAACTGAAATTCACTTCTCGTTAGTTGGAAGATCTCGCAGTTTTTGACTTTACAAAATTTGTTTATCGGATGTGGGAATCACTGCCTGGGCAGGTATTTATTGCCTGTCCCTAGTTACCCTTGAGAAAGTGGTGGTGAGCTGCCTTCTTTAACTACTGTAGTCCACGTGCTGTAGGTAGACCCAAACTGAGGGGAATTTGCAGGGGGTGGTGTTCCTGTGTATCTGCTGCCCTTGTCCTTCTAGATGGAAGTGGTTGTGGGTTTGGAAGGTGCTGTCAAAGGAGGTTTGCTGGATTTCTGAAGTGCACCTTGTAGATAGAAGCAGCAGTGTGTACTAAGTGTTGGTGGTGGAGAGAATGAGTGTTTGTGGATGTGGTGCCAGGCAAAGTGGGCTGCTTTGTGCTGGGGATGGGGTCAAGTTTCTTGAATGCTGTTGCCTCATCCAGGCAAGTGGGGCTATTCCTTCACACTCCTGACTGTGCCTTGTCGATGATGGACAAGAACTGGGGAGACAGGAGGTGAATTACTCGCTGCAGTATTCCTAGCCTCTGACCTTCCCTTATAGCTGTGTTTATGCGGTAAGTCCAGTTCAGTTCCTGGTCAACAGTAACCCCACTGATGTTAGTAGGGGCAGATTCAGTAATGGTTGCCTGATTAAATATCACAGGATGATGGTGAGAAACCCTCTTATTGGAGAGGGTCATTGTCTGGCACTTGCCTGGCAGAAATATTATTTCTATTTGATGTAGAGCCTTCTCCGCCACTCAATCAGATTATGGCTGATCTGGTGGAGGAAACAGGGGGCCAGCTGGGAGCACTTTTGCCTCTGAACATTCAAATCTTGCCCTTGGGTTTGGTCCCATCATCAATGCTGACACTGGAGTGCAGTACTGATGGAGTGCTGTCCTCCCAGAATGAGTTGCTATCATCCTGATGAAACCTAACAGTCTGCCCATTCCTGTGGTTGCTGTAGATTTTATAGCATTCACACCAGGAATCAGATGAGTCCTCCCCAGCATCCAGGTACCGAAGCAGAGTGATATTTTAGTCAAAACATTCTCTCTCCACAGATGCTGCCAGACCTGAGTTTCTCCAGCTTTCTGCATTTTTATTTCTGCCCAATACTTACGCCTTAACAAACATCACTAACAGAACATTCTGCACAGCAAACTCCAACAAAAAGCCATGTGGTGGCTCAAATTCCGACATTATTGCAGCGTCTAAGTTTCAAAAGCACTACATTTGCTGTAAATCTTTTGGTATTTACGGGGTGCTACATGAATTCAACTTCTTGCAGCCAAGCGAACCAACCAGCTGACTGCAGCCAATTGAGCTAACCAACCCTTCTTAGGTATGTAGAAGCCACTGGACAATCCAGGAACTCTCTCTAGACTTGCGCAGCCTAATGGTTCTCTATCGATGAGTATTCCTGTGACCAACCTCTCACGTTCACGAATCATTCATTGCTTTCTTGATTCCACGCCTGTATAAGGATGGCTAGTTGAATGTCCCAATCCCAACAACAAGAACAACTTGTATTTAGATATAGGGTCTAGGCCCGAAATGTCAGCTTTCCTGCTCGTCTGATGCTGCTTGGCCTGCTGTGTTCATCCAGCTCCACACCATGTTATCTCTGCATTTAGATATCTCTACTATGAAAGTAATGTGAGCCATGCAAGGGGTTTTTTAGAATGGTGGTCAAAGAGGTAACAGTTAAGCATCAAAGAAGGTGTGCGCGGTAGAGAGGTTCCATGAAGAATACTAGAGCTTGGGACAAAAAGCAAGAGCGTGCCAAATGTATTTTTGGAACCGTGCCAACCACAGAGATAGAAACAGAGCTAATGACCAGTGTTTAACACAGGTGGAGAGGGACCTGACCCTTCACTGGGCAATCAGTGAGAGGAGACTTGGTGGGGTGCAATGGCCTAGTGGTATTGTCATTGGACTATTAATCCAAAGACCCCAGTAATGTCCTGGGGACCCAGGTTCGAATCCCACCACGACGGACAGTGGAATTTGAATTCAATGAAAAAAGAAAATCTTGAATTAAGAGTCTAATGATGACCATGTAAGGTTGTCAAGGAAAGACCCATCTGGTTCACTAATGTCCTTGAGGGAGGGAAACTGCCATCCTTACCTGGTCTGGCCTACATGTGACTACAGACCCACAGAAATGTAGTTGGCTCTTAAACTGTCCTCTGAGCAATAAACACTGGCCTGGCCAGTGATGTCCCCATCCCATTAATGAGGTTTTTAAAGATCCACCTCAGTTTAGGAATATGCTCAGTGTTATGGGTGTCTCAGGGCTGTGGAGGCCCTTGCAGCCAATATCCAGGAGCCCTGGAAGAGGGGGTTTGCCAATCATAGGCCTGAGGCTCAAACTGAATGGCAGCACCATGGGAGTCAGTCCCTTGATGACCTGACCCTGGGCAGAGAACCATTCCTGGATTGCCAGGCCACAGGTGAGTGATAGTTATTGGGTGGTAGTGGTAGTGGGGGAAGGAGGTGGGGGCGTTACAGTAGTGGAGGATGCACTCCCTTCTCAAAACTGGGTCATTGAAACAGATGCCCTGATCCCGGCTGGCCATGCCTTCTACCGCAAGCCCCGGCTCCTCCTCCCTTATGACCCGGCTTAATGCCCACTTCTTTGACCAAGCATTTGGTTACTTTTAATCTAATGCCTTCTCCTATGGCTCAGGGTCAAATTTTGTCTGATGGGACATTTTGCAATCATAAAGGTGCTATCTAAATGCAAGTTGCTTTTCTTCTTTTCTGCAAAGGATGGAATTTAACCTTGCAATGAACATTATTACTGTGTTATACTGGGTAATACATTACACAAGGTGGAGTATTGAAAGGATATTGGGACAACTCACCTTCAAGCCAACCATCTGATCTCTGCAGCCCACCTCGCCACATTCGCCACAGGTGTCCTGTTTCTCACCCTATCGCAATATTCCTAGATTTTCTCAATACCTCCAAAAGATATGTCAACTTCTTCCTCGAATGTACTCAGTGAGCATCCAGAGCTCTCTGAAGGATAGAATTCCAAAGTTTTGGAGTGAAGGCATTTCCCCAAACTCCACTCATAAATCACTGATGTTTTACATAGAACAGTACAGCACAGTACAGGCCCTTCAGCCTACGATGTTGTGCCAACCTATTATCCTACTAAGATCCATCTACCCTGCATACCCTACATTTTAGTATCCTCCATGTGCCTATCCAAGCATTGCTTGAAAGTCTCTAAAGTATCTGACTCCACTACCACTGCCAGCAGTGCATTCCACACCCACCACTCTCCGTGAAGAACCTACCTCTGACATCTCCCAATCTCCTTAAAATTATGCCCCCTCGTAATAGTCATTTCCGCCCTGGGAAAAAGTCTCTGACTATCCACTCTATGCCTCTCATCATCTTGTAAACTTGAGACTATGACTCTTAGATCTAGATCCTCCAGCTGAGGCAAGCAGCCTTGAAGGGCATGTGGTCTTTGGACTCCATTCCAATCCCATAACAAAAACAACCTGAAAATTTTTATCTTGGATCCAAAGGACCTACGTACGGTCTTAATGGTGGCAGCCCTTACCCACAATCCTTAGCATACGTGAAACCATTTTATTTTGAAATGGACCTCATTCAAAGGGCAAGATTTCTAATGACTACAGAACAATTCCCTCAATATTAAACGATCAGCCTACACAACAAGCCTAGCTCTGATATAAGACTGAAACCCATTATGCTAGAAAGCCAATAAGTACAAACCATCAGAGCCAAGCTCACTGCAATTTTGGATGAATTTTTCTTTAATTCATTCATGTAATGTGGGTGTCACGGACTTGGGCAGCATTTGTCGTCAATCCCTAAGTGTCCTCGAAAAGGTGGTGGTGAGCCACCATTCTGAACAGCTGTAGGGACATCCAAATTGTCCTCATCTTGTGTCCTATCCTTTCCTACATGGAGGTTGCATAATCCTATGGAGCAAAGCCTTTCACCAATAACTCCATAGCAGAAGCACAGAAAGGTTATGGCACAGAAACAGGCCATTCCGTCCATTGAGAGTGTGTGTGTTGTGCTGAATAAACTAGCCAACCTTTCTGATCCCACTTCCCAGCACCTGCTCCGTAGTCTTGCAGGTTCCAGCTCTTCAGGGACGGATCTGGGTTCCTTTTTGAACAAGTTGATGGTTTCCACCCCAATCCCCAAACTCGGCAACAAATTCCAGACACCCACCGCCCTCTGGGTGAAAAGGCCATTCCTTATGTCGCCTCTAATCCTTCTATCGCCTCTAATCCTTCTATCAATCACCTTCATTCTCTACCCTCTGGTAACTGACCTCCCCTTTTAGGGGAAAACAGGTCCTCCCCATTCATTCTATCCATGCCCCTCATTATTTTGTACACCTCAATTAAAGTCAGCCCTCAGCTTCCTTTGGTCTAAGGAAAATAATCCAAGCCTGTCCAATCTCTCCTCATAGCTGCAGTTTTCAAGCCCCGGTAACATTCCTGTAAATCCCCTACCTGTGCTCTATCTCGAGCAATTGTATATTTCCTTTCACGTGGTGACCACAAAACTGTACATAAAACTTCAGCTGCCCTTTCGGGAATGATATCTGCTGATCGATCTGGGCTTACATGTGACTCCACACCCACAGCAATGTGGTTGTCTCTTAACCATCCTCTGAAATGTCCCAAGTGAGTTTGAAGGGGAAAATGAGGGACAAGCAACAAATGCTGACCTTTCAGAGTGACACCCAAACCCCATGAAAGAACAAAGAAAGCTCTCAGACTCACGCGCGTGCTCTGTAAGCTGTCTCATGGCTAAGGAAATAGTCATTCTCACCTTGATCACTTAAAGATGCAAGCAGGGTTGCATCGTACCTGCAAAAATGAGTTTCTCTTTCATTATGTTTACATCCTTGCTCGATCTGCGGACTGCTGCACTCAGCATAATCTGTTCTGGGTTATAGGTCCTCATGCTACCCAGTCGCCATCTGCAATGTGGAAGAACAGTTTTTATTAAAAAGAAATACACCCTCCCATGCCAGTGCTTATTTTGGTAATGTTGAGAAAATCTGACTAACAATCTCAATCGCAGAGTTTGGCCGCCAGCACCGCACTCCCTCCCCGAGGGTAGTAGGAAAGGGAAGGAGGTGGTTCAGTCCAACTTTAACCCCTCCGTCAGTCTCCGCAGAACAACCGATCTTGGGTTTGCTCGATTGTTGTGTTTTGTCTAGAAAGGCCGACCCAAATCAGGAGCTCAAAGGTTCTGAGGAAGGGTCACGCAATCTGAAATTTTATGTCTGATTTCTCTCCGCAGATGCTGCCAGACCTGCTGAGCTTTTCCAGCTACTTCTGTTTTTGTTGCCAAAAATTAGGAGTTCACCACATCAAAGTTACAGCAGGGAATCTGGTCTCATCCATTGATGAGAGGGGAACCCAGCCTACCATCAAACTAGGAAGCTGAAGCTCTTCCTAGGCCTCATCTAGATTTGCAATAATATCAGAAAAAACTCACTGAAATCACTTCAGCGCCTGGCATCCCATCACCAATTTATTTACAAATGCATGGCCTTTGACAACAGCTTGACTTGCACTGAGTCAGGCATTCCAGGGGTTCAATATCCCTGATGTTTGCCCTTTTACGTCAGCCAAGGCTCCCTAATTGGACCAGATTAACAGCCCCAATCAGGGACCTCATTCTACAAGGTCCAGCTTGCTGACCTCATGACAATGGCTACACTCTCAAAGTGAAAAATACCTTAGAACAGAAAAACGTGCACATTTCATTCTAAGAATTAAATTACCATCTTCATCAATAACACAATTTGTATTGATATAGCACATTTAATATAGCGAAATGTGAACATTGCTGAAATAAAGGCATGTTTTTCTTAAAGCTTTTCACCTTCCACTCATCAGGATGTTCACAAGAATGCCAATGCAGAGGGGAATGCACTTGAAACTATGTACGTTAATATATAGGTTCCTTTGTTCTTTACAGAAGGAAAGGACATTCATTCCCATTGCACCTGTTTCAACTCAACAAGGCGGCCACAAACATTCTCCAGTGTATTCATTACGGCAACTGACCAATTGAAGTCAACATGTCTGGTTTAAATTTAAACAAACTTGGCAGACACCATAAGACACAGGAGCAGAATTTGGTTATTGGCCCATCGAGTCTGCTGTACTGTTTAATCATGGCTGATAGGCTTCTTAACCCCATTCTCCTGCCTTTCCCCCATAGCCGTTGATCCACCTACCAATCAAGAACCAATAGCATTCCAGAATCAGAGATTGCACATTTGAGACAGAGATAAGGAAGAATTCGGTCTGTTAGAGGGCAGCGAATCGGTGGAATTTTTTTTAAACTCAGAAGGCTCGAGGCTGAGTTGTTAAGTCCATTCAAGGCTGAGATAGACAGATTTTTTTTCTTCCGTAAGGGAATCAAGGGAAAAGGCAGAAGAGTGGCGTTGAGGGTTATCAGATCGACTAAGATCTCGCTAAATGATGGAGCAGAAACGATGAGTCAGATGGCCTACTTTTGTCTAATGGCAGTTAACCACCTTCTCAGGGGTAACTAGTGATGGGCATAAATGCTGGCCCAGCCAGCAATGCTCACATCCCATAAATGAATTTTAAAAAAGTCAATCATCACCTTAACACTGCATTCTCTACAAATTCCCAACCAATCAGCACACACTTCTCAGACAGTATAAACGCTGTTAATTGGTATTCTTGCAAAGCTTCCTGATATGTAGAAAATGAACAGCTCCCGTGGCACATACCATTTCTTTTCAGCGGTACTCAAGTTACTAAGTACCAAATGACTATTTGTAATGAAATGTCCCAAGACACTTGACAGCAGCGTTACAAAACCATGTAATGCACAGAGTCGCACAAGGAGATATTTGACCAAGACCACCGATAAAATTTGCAGTTTTGGAAAATCTAAGAAGCATCTTAGAGGAGAGATATGAAGAAGGAATTACAGGTCCAAGGGAGCTGAGGGCCCAGCCACCTGGGAGGGGATTAATATCAGGGATGCACAAGATGCTGGAGGTAGAGAAACACAAGGAAATGCAGAAGCATTGAAGGGCTTCTGGGCAATAACAACGTGCCCACACTCAAAAAACTCCACTTCACTTTGTTTAATTATCAGGACTGTAAAACTGGTTCAGGACAATCAAAATTATACCTCGCGCTTCCTTCAGTTTCCAGAAACTGGGCGTGTAACATTTAACCAGCATTCTGTTTCTTCTCAGTCACTGTTACTGGGAATGTTTTCCACAATTTAAATTTCCCTACTGTCAACTTATTTAAAATTAGAGAGACAGATCACAGAGACTAGAAAAATGGTGAGAAGATGCATCCAAAAATTTTTTTTAAATTTTAAAAAGTTAGAACAATGAATCTGGAATCAAGAGTCAAATGACAAGCTTTAGTCCATTTGACAGGGGCAAACCCATCTGGTTCACATATGTCCTTTAGGGAAGGAAGCTGCTCACTCAAGTGGTTAGGGTCTGGAATGTATTGTCAGAGTGTGGGGGGGAGGCAGGTTCACTCAAGGCTTTCCATAGGGAATTAGACGGTTACTTGAAAAAAAACAATGTGCAGGGGTGTGGGCAGAAGGTGGGAGAATGGCGCTTGCTTAGCTGAACAGCCAGTGCAGGCATGATGGGCCTAATGGCCACATGCTGTGCTGTCACTGCCCTACAATTGTCTGGCTGTGGCGTGGTGGGGGGTGAAGAATTGGTGTGCTGTAAAGATTTGGGTGGGCTTGTGGGTGGGGCTGGAAGGTCTTGATGATGAAACCTTCTGGAATTCACCCAATCAACGATGCCAGGAGTCACGGTTGCTGTGCAACCTGTTGCTAGGAGACACAAGTAGTGAACTTGGCTGCATATGGTCTCATATCCCAAGCCCTCTCCAAGGAGAGGGAGAGATAATGGGCCAGCGTCCAGGGAACAAGCTACAAATTCAGAGCTTTTACTGGGAAATTACGTGAGTTTAGATTCATCCTGGACCTTAAATGCTCCTTTCAGAGGAAAAAGACTTGGCCAACTCCCCAGTACCAAACTGATAAAAGGGACAGTTAAGTACAACACGCAGAGAGACCTCACGCATACACTGCGAGAGATAGCAAGAACTGCCGATGCTGGAGTCAGAGATAACACGGTGTGGAGCTGGAGGAACACAGTGGACCAGGCAGCATCAGAGGAACAGGAAAGCTGACATTTCAGGTCAGGACCCTTCTTCAGAAGGCTGCAAGACTGGTTTAGTAATAGCTTTCACAGATACAGCACCATTGATGTAACAAAAAGAACCCACTGTTCCATTATCGTGCACTGAACCAGGTAGATTAGGTCAAGTTGCCATACCTAGATCAAAGAATTCAGTTTTAAGGAGTGGACAATTAGAGGTATGGGGAGATATTGGGTTATCAATGTCCAGAATAGGGTCTGGGAAGGCAAATGCACAACCGTCAACATGTTAAAGTCAGAGAAACCCAATAGACCAGAAATAGGAAGTGCAGGCATCTGTACAGCCCGGAAGAGAGCACAGCAAGAACAAAAGCTGAGGCGATGGATGGGTGGAAACACCAACCAGGAGACACAGCAGCAGAAGTAGGCCATTCAGCCCATTAAGTCTGCTCTGCCATTCAATGAGATCATGGCCAATCCAGTAAACTTTAGCTGCACTCAAGAGGAAGTTTGATGCATTCTGAAAGGAATGAGTGGAATCTGGAGGGCAAGACTGCAAGATGTAATTGGAATAACTGGAACTAAATATGATTCACTAACACAGAACGTTTGGCTCTGCGCTGTAAATTGTATATAAAATAAAGTTTTCATTAGGCCCCGGGGGTGCTGGCCGTATTGAGAATTTGGCAAACTTCAACATCACACCAGATACCAGGGCTGGGAATTTTGTGATCCTGCCTGCAAATAGAGGTGGTGGGGGCAGGAAGGTTACCTGGTGCTATCCTATCGAGCATGGCACCTAACCCACAAAAGGAATGATGGCCCATTCTTTCAGAGGACCAGCAGCTCAACAGTGCCACCAGAAGCAGTGATCACTGCTGGAGCTGCACCATAGGAACAACATCCGTTGATGAACATCTGACCTCAAGATATGTGGAGCAATTAAGATATGCCCCAAGGATGGAAAGGAGGGAGTGGAGGTTATTGATGAGGGCAGGCACTAGAAAGCAGGTTCCCCTGCCCTGACCCTCACCAAAGGGTCTTGACTGCCTTCCAGGAATTAGTCTCCCAACATGGCACCATGGCATTGGAGGGGAGAAGGGAACAGTGGCTCTGAATTGGCCAGCTTTTCCTCCACTTGCAGGGCATTGGGAATGCCACCCGGCACTTTCCCACACCATTTTGCCAGCCTTCTCGCTTTCCAGCCCATCCCCGGGTGACCATACAAATCCCCACTGGGAAGTCCAATGGGCCAGGGATTTTTGGATACTTTCTGGTAACGAGTTGTGGTCCATTTCCCTGCAGTGACACAGTGTCAGCTAGCTCATGGTATCCCTGAGCCTTAGTTCACAGCCAGCCAGCTTTCTTCACTGGCAGTTTACTCATCCAATGACAGAAAACAAGGAAATGGCAAATGGAGAGAGGGCTGCCCCAATCTACTCCAATTACCCCTGGCATAACTGAAACAGAGAGATTTAATCTTTTTGTTACATACACAAAGATATGAAGCGTTACAGAACCAAGATGAAATTCAGGTACAACTTGGCAATAATGTAACTGAAGGCTAGAATGAGTTCAAGAGGCTGAATGGCCTCCTCTGGATCCTAACTGAACATTGGAATGTTTTTAATTTCCCTTGTGTGCAGTATTCTGGGCATCAAAAGGTACCCTAATGCAGCAGACACAACACTGAGACTTAGGGTGCTATTACAGGAACAAGCAAACACACTCTTATGTAAAATGCTATCATGGAGATCATCTCCTATGTGACGATCAGTTCAGACCAAGAAGGAAAAACACAAATATTGCTGTCCTCAGATCCAGAATATCAAGAGACAGTCAATCATCTATTCCCCCCCGCTCTCTAGTTGCCCCCTTGAGAAGGTGGGGGTGAGCTGCCTTCTTGAACTGCTGCAGTCCATGTACTGGAGGTAGACCCACAATGCCCTGAGGGATGGAATTCCAGGATTTTGACCCAGTGACAATGAAGGAATGGCAATGTATTTCCAAGCCAGGATGGTGTAGATGTGTAATATGCTGACCAAGCCAGTAAAAGCCAGATCAAATTGGAAAAAAAACTGCAGGTCCATAAATCTCACCCTCCTCCCCACACATACACATACACATACACGCAAATATCTTCCATTATGGAGCATCCAAGCATGATAGCAGCAACGTCCTGGGATGTTCCATTTGGGATAGATAGGGCCCATCAACATCAATGGGCAAGTTCTAAAGAAGGGTGGCTGGCTCAGAAACATTAACCGTGTTTAGACAGATGGTGCCAGACCTGCTGAGTCTCACTTTTGGTTTTTCTGTTTCAAAGGAGTAAGGGAATCCCTCCAAGTGGAGGTAGGAGCTGCCTGTTAAGTGGGAGAATTGAAAATGAGCTCTCATTCCCAAAAAACGTTACCTCCCCTTGGGAATCAACAAGACCACCATTGGCATTGGCGGGGAACGTCAAACAGGAGACGGTGATAGATCCTTGCTCATGAGCTGGGGCCTCAGGAAGCCTCAACATCCTCAGTTGTTTCGTTGATCAACAAGAGAAAATAAGAGTGTTCAGGGGGAAACCAGGCAAGATAGTGGAGATAAGGCCACATTGGCTGAACACACTCTATGGATCGAATGACCTAATGCCACTCCTGTTCCTTATATCTTTATGGCAGGTGCAGGCTCTAGTCTGGTGCTGCTCAGTCCCCGAGTCACTGAAAGGTTTTCACCATAACGTAACAGGACTCCATTTGAACTCTACCTCTTAGGGTCTGGGATGCACTGCCTTGAAACATGATGAGGGCAGCATTCAAGGACGACACTGGATGTTTGTTTACATAGAAATGGTGCACAGGGACATGGGGAAAAGGCAAGTAAATGGCTGTTGCTAATAAAAGCAGTGCAGGCACAATGGGCCAAATGTTGTGTCCTGAGATTCTTCCAACGTGAGCAGTGCCCATTAGAACTGGGGTCGGTAGCCCCTGCAAGTATACTGCCAGATGACAGAGCATAGTGATCCCTGGATTGATACAGGAGCGGGGATGTCTCGCTGCAATTGTACAGGGCCTTAGTGAGTCAACACCTGGAGTCCTGGGATGGCAGGACCAATAGGGTCAATTGGTATTGAAGAAGGATCACTGGACCAGAAACGTTAACTCTGCTTTCTCTCCACAGATACTGCCAGACCTGCTGAGCTTTTCAATTTTGCTTCAGTTAGGACTACATTCACTGGAGTTTAGGAGAACGGGTTGGAGGGTCGGAGGAGGGGTGGGTGGCGGGGTGGAGTGGGTGTGATCTCAGAAACCTATAAAATTCTAACAGGACGAGGCAGGGTAAAATTTAGGAAGGATGTTCCCAATGGCCAGGGGGTCACAGTCTAAGAATACAGGGTAGGCCGCTTAGGATTGAGATGAGGGCTCACCCAGAGTAGAGTGCAATTTCACCAGATAGTGGTTGAGGCCAAAACACAACGTTTTCGAGGAGGA
Source organism: Ginglymostoma cirratum (assembly GCA_024137785.1). Taxonomy (NCBI): domain Eukaryota; kingdom Metazoa; phylum Chordata; class Chondrichthyes; order Orectolobiformes; family Ginglymostomatidae; genus Ginglymostoma; species Ginglymostoma cirratum. The sequence continues at coordinate 59,165,168 of JAHRHZ010000264.1, read as the reverse complement.
GTTAGAGTCAGGGCTAAAAGGATCAAAGGCTATGGGGAGAAAACAGGGACAGGGGACTGAGTTGGATGATCTGCCACCATCAAAAAGAATGGCCCAGTCCTGTTCCTAAGATTTTTGTTCCTATATTTCCACGTCCTTAAGGGAGAGATCGAGGAAAAGGTTCTCTGCGTTTTAGAAGCACGAAGGGTGACCTGACCGAAAAGGATAGTTTTCTCAGTGTCTACATGATCAAGGTTTCAGAAGGTGATTTCCCACTGAACGCCTCTCCCTGGGCTGGAACATCGAGATTTGAGGAGCTTAAGGCGTAGGTCATTTCAGACCAAGACGAGGAGTAATCTCTTCACTCTGAGGGTGGTGAATCTTGGTAATTCTCTACCCAGAGACTTGAAGATAGTGGCTCATTAAATATGTTCATTGAAAATAACACCATTAATCACAATCTCACCGTCAACCTGGGCATGCTGCACATGTCAGAGTGGGGAGAAACCAGATTGGAATGAGGAGCAGGATTCCATACCTGACTCCCAACCCCTCCCCACCACCACAACCTCCCAATCCCTCACCCCCGCAACGCCCCAATACAGAGAAAGATCCTGAGGCCTATTCCCACCCAGCATCTCAGTAGCACAGGCAAGAGTAAGGGAAACAGGCTGCACTCTTAGGCCAGGAGTAAAGGAAGACAACATGAGAGGGAGGAGGTCAGGAGAAGGGAGTCAGTGGGAAGATGAGAGGAGGGGGAAGAGACAGAGGGACAGGACAGGGAGGGGATGATCGAGAGGCCAGGGAGGGAGATCGAGAGCTAAAGGGACATGAGGGGGAGGTGGGGTAGATGGAGGGGCAAAAAGGGGAATGGAATGGAATGGAAATAAAGACTAAAAAGGAAGATGTGGTGGTGGAATGGTGAGTGGGATTTGGATGGGGATAGGGAGTGAGGGGTAGGGTTGGAAAGATGAGTAGGGAGTTCTAAGGAAGGGGCAGTAGGGATGGGCTGGGACAGAGCCCAAATTCACAGCTTTCTTCACTCTGACTGAGCCTCCCCCTAGTACAGTACAAAGGTTAAACTGGAAGCGATAGCATTACCTGATCAAGTGATAGCTGTGAAATGCCAGAATGCAGCAGAGAGAGAGCGCGAGACAGAGACAGAGAGCCAGAGAGCCAGAGAGAGAGAGCCAGAGAGAGAGAGAGAGAGAGAGAGAGAGAGAGAGAGAGAGAGAGAGAGAGAGAGAGAGAGAGAGAGAGAGAGAGAGAAAGGGAACAAGCGGGCGGAGGGTAGAGAGAGAGAGAGAGACAGAGAGAGAGAGAGACAGAGAGGGAGGGGGGGGAGAGAGAGAGAGAGAGAGAGAGAGACAGAGAGAGAGAGAGACAGAGAGAGAGAGAGACAGAGAGAGAGAGAGACAGAGAGAGAGAGAGACAGAGAGAGACAGAGAGAGACAGAGAGAGACAGAGAGAGACAGAGAGAGACAGAGAGAGACAGAGAGAGACAGAGAGAGAGAGGGAACAAGCGGGCGGAGGGTAGAGAGAGAGAGAGA
>JAHRHZ010000264.1:59148020-59163539 GCA_024137785.1 Ginglymostoma cirratum | reverse complement strand
AGAGAGAGAGAGAGAGAGAGAGAGGGGAGGGGGGAAAGGAGAGGAAGAAAAAGAGCAAAGGAAGAAAAACATCAGTGAAACACAGGAAAAAAAAGAAGAGTGAAAGACACAATGAAAAGGATGAATGCAGAGCAGGGGCATCGCTCAATATTTATGACATTTAGTTTAAACAAAATTCAAATCAGCTTTGTTTTTCCCACATTTCAGATCAGGCCAATCAATTGCATTGTGTAAAACCAGTGATCAGACAGAAGTTCATGAATTGAATGATACCCCTGAGTCTTTCTCAATGTAAACATGCATTCAAATACTGAAACTATTCCATAACATTGTGCCACCCAAAATCCAATCTGAAAATCACACCCCCCACCCCCCAACCCCCACCAACAACTGAGCCCAGCTCCCCCCAGCTCTGTAACTTCACCTGATTCAGGGTCTCTGGCCTGATATTGGGTGGGGTGGGTCCAGACTGATCCAGGACTTGTGACCAGCTCCCACTCCCTTCTCCAGTTCGCCAATGTGAAGAGGAATAGGGAGTTGACATTTGGAAGTTGAGTTTTAAGAGAACTAAGGGTCTAATAGTTTTCCTTTCCCTGCTCTGGCCTTCCCCCATCTCCACCCACCAACAGTCCTCACCATGGCAATGGCCTACAAGACTCTCCCAAAACCCTGAGCCGCAGTGTGCGGGCCCAGTTTGGGACTGGCCCTCCAATGGACTTGGCCACTAATTTCCCTGGGCGAACACCAGGAGCAAGGCACCTATTGGCATTGTGCCCATGCAATTGGGGGGGGGGGGGTGGGGTGGGGGGTGGGGAATTGACTTGCTAATGCCCATGCAAGTACCAGACACTCCCCGGATCCAGTGGAAATAAACTGCTACTTACCTACCAACCCAGCATGGATGAGTGTCTCACCAACCTGGCAGAGAGAGAAATCAAAACAAAATGCACTCCCTCCACCCTGACCCCACAGGGAGAACGGACACTTAACCAAACAACATGGGTAAGGAGGCAATGAGAAAAAGGACATTTACCCACTAATACAGTAGGGAAAGTAACACTTACACCCAATAATCCAACATGGCATGGACACATCAATCAACAGAGTCAGGAGAAAGCAGGAGGTAATTATCAAAAGGAAAAAAAAAAAACGCACGGCAACTCAACCGAAACTTCACGGAGGGGCTAGACGATGGGAAGAGATTAGGTCCTGGAGGCTGTCGCTGGTGGAAGATGGAAGGGATTGGTATTGGACATGGTTAGAAACGAATGGGAAGGAGTTTTGGTTTGTTGGAATTCCGTCCAATACAATGCGTCAGAAGAGGTTGAGGTCATGGGGATCAACGATCATGAAAGATTCCTCAAATGGCGAGTTGCTGATCATGTGCCTTGAGAGACACTCAACAATATCCTCCTTGAAGTATCTCAGACTGTGCTTCCTAACCTGGGGGAAAAGATTGTGCCCCCACACACACCCCTTCCTGGACCCAACCCCCAAAAGGGCCTGGTGTTTTTCCTCCCGAGATGCCAGGTAGTGAGACAGATGGGAGCAAGGGGTGCTTGGAGGCGGTCCCAGTGGATTTTGATGAACAGGTCTGTAGTCTCCCAGTGGTCAGCCCCTTTGGCCATCAGGAACCAACTCCACACTATTTCTGAGCTCAGAGTCAGCAACATCGGCTTCCAATAACGAGCTGACAACCAAAATATCAAACCACCAACAGAGCTACGATAAGCCAGTGAGCAGGTACACCATCCAATTCAATACCACGGAGAGGTTGCTTTATATTCACCAGCTGCACCAACCACTGTTTGGTGTCATTAAGGCACATCTGATAAAGTACCCACTCAGCTATCATCTTCCTTCTCTTTCTCGCTCTCTCACCACCCTCCTCATTGTCCCTCACTTAATGCACAGAAGAGTGAATTGTTTCAGCATTTACTCACAGGATGTGAGCAGCCCTGGCTGGGCCAGTATTAATGGGTCATCCCTAACCACCCCTTGAAAAGGTAGTGGAGAGCTGCCTTCCTGCACTATTGCCATCTACGTGCTATAGGTTAACTCACAATGCCATTAGGGAGGGAATTCCAGGATTTTGGCCCAACGACAACGAAGGAATAGCAACATATTTCTAAGTCAGAATGGCAAGTGGCTTGGAGGGGAACTTGCAGGAGGTGGTACTTCCATGTATCTGCTTCCCTTGTCCTTCTGAATGGAAGTGGTCATGGGTTTGGAAGGTGCTGTCTAAGGATCTTTGGTGAATTTCTGCAGTGAATCTTGTAGAATAATACACACTGCTGCTACGGAGTGTCTGTGGTGGAGGGAGTGGGATGTTTGTGGATGTGGTGCCAATCAAGCGGCTGCTTTGTCCTGGATGGTGTCAAACTTCCTGAGTGTTGTTGGGGCTGCACTCATCCAGGCAAGTGGGGAGTATTCCACCACACTCCTGACTTGTGCCTTGTAGATGATGTATAGTTATTTCAGTCACCGTATTTACACAATTGGTCCAGTTCAGCTTCAAAATTAATTTTTCCTCGGATGAAATCTCCTCTCGATGCTACAAGTGCTTAAAATCGTGAGGGTTCAGGACAGTTGATAGGGAGAAATTGGCCCCATTTGTGAAAGGCTCAAGACCAGAACGTGCAGTTTTGGAAAAAGCGGCAAGCGCATCACAAGGGAAAACATTTGCACCAGACGGGGTGCAGAGGAGATTTACGTTGCCTGGGCTGGAGAATTTCAGTTATGAAGAGAGATTGGACGGACTGGGATTGTTTACCTTAGAGCAGGGGAGACTGAGAGGGGTCACGATTGACAGTTATAAAATTTTGAGGGGCATAGAGGGGATAGGCAGGGAGGAAATTTTCCCCTTAATAGAAGGATCAATCACCAGGAACATGGATTTAAGATAAAAGGGACAGAAAAGATGTGGCGAACAACATTTTCACCCAGAGGGTGGTGGGAATTTGGAACTCATTGGCTGTAAGGGTGGGACAGGCAGGAACCCTCATAACATTGAAGTAGTATTTGGATGTGCATTTGCGATCTCAAGGCGTACAAAGGCTCTGGGCCCAGTGCTGGAAAACTGGATTACAATGATAGGCAATTGTTTATGACCAGTATGGTCTCGATGGGCTGAAGGGCCTTCTTCTGTGGTGAAGAGCTCCAGGACTCTGTTTTCACACAGCAAGTGCTGGATTGTACTGCCCGAGTGTGTGTGGGGGAAGCAGGTTTACTCAATTCTTTCAAGAAGGAAGTAGGTAGTTATTGAAAAAAAACACAAATGTTTACAGTTATGGGGCGAAGGTGGGAGAATGAGACCGTGCGCACTGTTCATTCAGGACAGGCACGATGGGATGAATGGCCACCTGTTGCACTGTAACAATTCCGTGACATTCCCCCTCTCCTTTGATCTCTCTTTTCAAAATTCTTCCTCACTCACGTCCTCCCTCAACAGCCACTAAACCTTCGAAAGGAAAGAGTCATGGGGTGAAGGCATCGGATCCCTTTCTGCACACAGAGAGCTGACTGGAGTCAGGGCAGCACTGACTGCAATTCCTGGCAAGTCGGGTGGCTTTGGACGGCACTTTGTGAACGTGAAGCGATAAGCAGGAATGACCCCCCACCCCCCAGGATCTCAATGGGCTGAATGGCCTACTTCTGCTCCTGTACTTTACGGTCGTACCAGTTGGCAGGCTGTGTACCAACATCGTGGGTTACTTACTCTTCCCATTTCCCAGCTCGACGAAAAAGGACACAAACAGGACGTTTCAGCACAGAGATGTAAAAAATAAACTGCCTTGTACCGACTGGCAGGCATGGACAGGGTAGACTTTACTTTCCAAGCCCACATGCATCATGCAAAACAGACCACAGGAAAATCTCTCGGTCTCACTCACTTCTGCAGGATGAAAATTCCCACCACGATGGTGATCGAAATGATGTCAGAGGTTATCCATGTCACATAGTATTCGCCAGGCGACTGCGGAAAGGAAATCAACCCTTTAAATCCACCAGGCCACAGAACGTCAAAGCTCATTGGATACATATTACACAGTAAAATTCATTTTCAAACACTCCCGAGACAGGGACAGCACGGGGTTAGAGAGAGTTAATCTCCCTCTACTCACTTAAACCAAAAGTAAAGCTTCACCTACACTTTTACACTGAAAATAAAACTCCCTCTACACCATCCCCATCAAACACTCCCAAGGACAGGGACAGCACAGGGTTAGATACAGAGTGAAACTCCCTCTACACTGTCCTCCATCAAACACTCCCAGGACAGGAACAGCACAGGGTTAGATACAGAGTGAAACTCCCTCTACACTGTCCGCTATCAAACACTCCCAGGACATAGACAGCACAGGGTTAGATAGAGTGTGAAATTTTTATAACAGTTGGTGACAGAGATTCTAACAATAGAAAAGGGCACTGATTATTGTGATGAAAATGGGACCAGCTGGCAATTGTGGCTTCCTCTACATCGGGGAAACCAAGCGGAGGCTTGGGGACCGCTTTGCAGAACACCTGCGCTCAGTTCGCAACAAACAACTGCACCTCCCAGTCGCGAACCATTTCAACTCCCCCTCCCATTCCTCAGATGACATGTCCATCCTTGGCCTCCTACAATGCCACAGTGATGCCACCCGAAGGCTGCAGGAACAGCAAATCATATTCAGCCTGGGAACCCTGCAGCCCAATGGTATCAATGTGGATTTCACAAGCTTCAAAATCTCCCCTCCCCCAACCGCATCCCAAAACCAGTCCAGCTCATCCCCACCTCCCTAACGTGTTTTTCCTCTCACCCCAAGCCACACCCCCATCTCCTATCTACTCACATCATCCCGCCCCCTTGACCTGTCCATCCTCCCTGGACTGACCTATCTCCTCCCTACCCCCCTACCTACACTCACCTTTACTGGCTCCATCCCCGCCTCTTCGACTTGTCTGCCTCCTCTCCACCTATCCTCTCCTCTATCCATCCTCTATCCGCCTCCCCCTCTCTCCCTATTTATTTCAGAACCCTCTTCCCCTCCCCCATTTCTGATGAAGGGTCTAGGCCCGAAACGTCAAGTTTTCCTGCTCCTATGATGCTGCTTGACCTGCTGTGTTCATCCAGCCCCATGCTTGTTATCTCAGATTCTCCAGCATCTGCAGTACCTTTTATCTCTGGCCAATTAGTCTGTCTGGTTTGACTCCCCAGTGACTGAGACCTTAGCCACAATCTATTCAGTGTCAGTCATGGAGGTTAAAGGTGGGAATATGGAGGTGAGACTCTGATTTTACACCACAGAAAAGAACAGCAGCTGGCATCCTGTTTACTCTAAACCCAGATGCAAATGAGTTCACAGGAAACTGTAACAACAAAAGGGAAAACTCTGAGGATTGATCTCAGTAACCTTCCCTCTAGCCTGTGCATTGTTCAGAGTCACTTCCTGCTGAGAATGCTCAAATGTTGCATTTCTATCCCTAACCCTTTTAATGGTCTCAGAGATAGTAGGAACTGCAGATGCTGGAGAATCTGAGATAACAAGGTGTGGATGAACACAGCAGGCCAAGCAGCATCATAGGAGCAGGAAGGCTGACGTTTCGGGTCTAGACGCTTTTTCTTTCTGAAGAAGGGTCCAGACCCGAAGCGTCAGCTTTCCTGCTCCCCTTTCAATGGTCTGCTCATTTTGCACCTTAACAACAACAACAAAGGACACAAACACCCAAAATCCGAGCAGGACTAGGCCATTCTGCCCATCAAACCTCCTCCTCCATTCAATACAATCCACACTGATCCTAAGCTCCAACTGCACTTTCCGAATTGCTCTTCCTCTCCGTTGATTCCCCGACAGCAAAACTTTGTCTGTCCCAGCTCTTAAATATATTCAACGACAGGGCATTCATGTCCATCCTGGGCCTCCTGCAATGCCACAGGGATGCCACCCGAAGGCTGCAGGAACAGCAAATCATATTCAGCCTGGGAACCCTGCAGCCCAATGGCATCAATGTGGATTTCACAAGCTTCAAAATCTCCCCTCCCCCAACCGCATCCCAAAACCAGTCCAGCTCATCTCCACCTCAAGCCACACCCCCATCTCCTATCTACAAACATCATCCCGCCCCCTTGACCTGTCCATCCTCCCTGGACTGACCTATCTCCTCCCTACCCACACTCCCCTTTACTGGCTCCATCCCCGCCTCTTCGACTTGTCTGCCTCCTCTCCACCTATCCTCTCCTCTATCCACCTCCCCCTCTCTCCCTATTTATTTCAGAACCCTCTTCCCCTCCCCCATTTCTGAAGAAGGGTTTAGGCCCAAAACGTCAAGCTTTCCTGCTCCTATGATGCTGCTTGACCTGCTGTGTTCATCCAGCCCCATGCTTGTTCTCTCAGATTCTCTAGCATCTGCAGTACCTTTTATCTCTAACCTTCTTCACTGTCTGCTACACCTCCAATTTTGGTCTTATCTGCAAATTTACTAACCATATGTCATATGTTCACATCCAAATCATCTAAATAAAATGAAGAAAAGCAGTGGACCCAGCACCAATCCTCATGGCACACCACTGGTCACAAACCTCCAGTCTGAAAAACAACCCTCTATTCTGTATCTAAACCCTGTACTCTCCCTGTCCTGGGAGTGTTTGATGGGGAATGGTGTAGAGAGAGCTTTACTCTGTATCTTACCCATGTTGTCTCTGTCCTGGGAGTGTTTGATGGGGACAGTATGGGGAGCAGGCATTGATCTTGTGGTATTAACGCTAAACTATTAATCCAGTGACCCAAGTCATGCTCTGGGGATCCAGGTTCGAAACCATCCCCATGCCAAATGGTGAAGTTTGAATGCAGTAACAATCTGGAATTAAGACTCTGATGGTGACCATTGTCAGTTGTTAGCAAAAACTCATCCGATTCACACATGTCCTTTAGGGAAAGAAACTGTTGTCCTTACCCAGTCTGGCCCATGTGAGTCCTGACCCACAGCGATGTGGTTAATTCTTAATTACCCTCTGGGTAATAGTGGTGGAGACGTCCACACCCCATGAACACATATAGAAACAAGTCTGAAATGATTGGGTCCTTATCCCCAGACTGATCCATACCGAGTGTTCGAGATTCCCCAGCAAAACAATCTCTTAGCATTTACCCTGTCGAACACTTTCACAATTTTGTGCGCTTCAATGAGACAACCATCCCTTCTTCGAGACGGATTACTCAGCACCTCAGTGAGATTTCTCTTGAAATGCAAGCAGCATATCCTTCCTACAACGTACAGACTAAAACTCTGCTCAGAATTCCAAATGCTGTCTATGCAAAGCCCTCGAATACAATCTGTCGTTCTCGTCGCTGTGTCCCCCAATGATTAGGGAATGGCAATTGGTGGCTAATGGCCATGTTTTAAAACCTCCAGGACTAAGCCTGCCCTCAGTTAGGAAACACAGAGGTCTCTTAGTGATAGAATCACTTGGATGCGAGTCAGTCACTGTCTCGTTCCTGGGGGCGGAGGAATTAAACTCTCGAAGCCCCGTGTGCCCCTGTCCTACACAGTGGGCTAGGGATCCACTCATACCATGGGCCTGTGTGGATCAGTACATTGTACATGACAAAAAGGTCAGGAGAGACAGGGAAAGTGAAAGCAAGGACAGTGAGGGAGAAGGGGGGGAAAATCGAGAAACAGACAGACAGACAGACGCATGCACAGCAGACTGAGAGGGGGAGTGGGAGATACACAAATGGACAAGGGGGAGACACACACAGATGGAGAAGGGAAGAGTCAGAGAGCTATAGAGATATACAGCACGGAAACAGGCCCTTTGGCCCAACTCGTCCATGCCAACCAGGTTTCCTAAACTGAACTAGTCCCATTTGCCTGTGTTTAGGCCATATCCCTCCAAATCTTTCCTAGATAACTGCCCAAATGCTGTAATTGTACCAGCCTCCACCACTTCCTCTCGCAGCTCATTTCATACACACACCTCCCTCTGTGTGAAAAAGTTACGCCTCAGGTCATTTTTAAATCTTTCCCCACTCACCTTAAACCCACACCCACAAGTTTCGGACTCCCTGACCCTAGGGAAAAGACCTTGGCTATTCACCTTCTCTATGCTCCTTATGGTTTTATAAACCTCTATAAAGGTCACACCTCAGCCTCTGATGCTCCAGGGAAAAAAGCCCCAACCTATCCAACCTCTCCTTACCACTTAAACACTCCAATCCCGGTAACACCCATGTAAATCTTTTTTGCATTCTTTCTGGTGTCACAAAATCCTTCTTTTAGCAGGCTGACCAGTATTGCACGTACTACTCCAATTCTGACCTTACCAATGTCCGTACAACTGCAACATGACATCCCAACTCCTACACCAAATGTTCCGAAGGCAAGCATGTCTACTGCCTTCTTCACCGCCCTGTTTACCTGTGACTCCACTTTCAAGGAACTATGCACCTGCTCCGCTAGGTCCCTCTGTTCAACACAACTCCTCAAAGCCCCACCATTAACTTGTTAAGTCCTGCCTTGGTTTGTCTCACCAAAATGTAACACCTCGCACTTATCTACATTAAACTCTACCTGTCACTCCACAGTCTACTGGCCCAGTTGATCGAAATCCCATTGTACTCTTGGATAACCTTCTTCACTGTCCACGCTAGAAACCAATTTTGGTGTCATCCGCAAACTTACTCATCATGCTTCCTATATTCCTATCCAATTAGTTGGAGGGGAACAGAGACAGAGAAACAGACTCAGACTCAGGGTGAGAGGGACAGAGACACAGACTCAGGGTGAGAGGGACAACAGAGAGACCAAGAGGGAGGGAGAGACTGAGGGATTGAGAAGGAGGAAAGGTCCAAGGGGACAGGTGGGACTGAGAAAAAAAGGCAAAGGATGAGAGTAAGGTGAAACAGGGAACAGAAGGGAAGGCAGAACACAAAGACAAAGGAAAGCGTGAGAATCAGGTTATATGTGAGAGAGTGATCGATGTGAGAGGTTTAACCCAAGGTGCATTGTGAAATGAAGGTGTGTCTGTGTCTGAAGGGACACAGACACATTCAGGCTCCATGGCGAATAAAATACAAAGCAAGATCAAGACAAAATGATTAGAGACAAGTAAGAAAATGAGAGGCAGGTAAACAATATGTTACCAGCAAACAGAAGGAGATTTCTTAATATAATACCGTCATATAGAATAGTCACATCCATATTTTAAAATGCCATATCAAAGGTTCAGAGCATCCCTCTGATTTCTGCAGTGATGCATAGGTGCCGGTGTTGGACTGGGGTGGACAAGGTCAGAAATCACATGACACCAGGTTACAGTCCGACAGGTTTATTTGAAATCACAAGCTTTTGGAGCATAGCCTCTTCATCTGATGAAGGAGCAACACTCCGAAAGCTTGTGTTTTCAAATAAACCCTTTATAACCTGGCGTCATGCGATTTCTGTGTTTGTGCAGTGATGTGAGATGACAGTGAGGAGAAATAGGTTTGCTGAGATTCTGAAAGGAATTCAGAGTGAATACAGAGCAAGATGATGGAATAGTGGGAGTGTCACTGGACTAGTAATTCAGAGGCCCAGGCAGGAGCAGAAATTAGGCCATTCAGGCCAACGAGTCTGCTCTGCCATTCAATCATGGCTGATAAGTTTCTCAAACCCATTCTCCCGCTTTCTCCCCATAACCCTCGATCCCCTTGATAATCAAGAGCCTATCTATCTCAGTCTTAAATGTACTCAATGATCTGGCCTCCACAACCTTCTGTGGCAGTGAATTCCATAGATTCACCACACTCTAGCCCAAGAAGTTTCTCCTCATCTGCATTCTCAAGAATCTTCCCTTTACTCTAAGGCTGTGCCCTCGGGTCCTAGACTCTCTTACCAATGGAAGCACGTGCCCGACATCCACCCTGTCCAGGCCATTCAGTATTCTACAAGTCTCAATTAGATACACCCATATCCTTCTAAACTCTACTGAGTATAGACCCAGGGTCCTCAAACGTTCCTCATACGTTAAGCTTTCCGTTCCTGGGATCATTCTCATGAACTTCCTCTGGACCCACTCCAGGACCAGTACATCCTTCCTGAAGTATGGGGCCCAAAATTGCTCATAATACTATAAACGTGGTCTGACCAGAACCTTATAAAGCCTCAGAAGTGCTTCCCTGCTTTTATATTCTAGTCCTCCGGAAATAAATGCAAGCATTGTATTTGCCTTCTAACTACCAACTCAACCTGCAAGTTTACCCTAAGAGAATCCTGGACTAGGACTCCCAAGTCCCTTTGCCCTTCAGATTTCTGCATTTTCTCCCCATTTAGAAAATACTCTGTGCCCCTATTTTTCCCACCAAAGTGCATAACCTCACACCTTCCCATGTTGTATTCCATCTGCTACTACTTTGGCCACTTTCCAAATCTGTAGCCTCCCTGCCACCTCAACACAACGTGTCCCTCCATCTATCTCTGTATCATCTGCAAACTTATCCAGAATGCCCTTAGTTTCTACGAGATCAATAATGTTTAGAGTGAAAGGTTGTGGTCCCAATACTGACCCTTGTGGAACACCACGAGTCACCAGCTTCCATCCTGAGAAGGACCCTTTTATCCCAACTCTCTACGTTCTGACAGACTAATGCTCTAGGGACACAGGTTCAAATGGCAGCGAGTGGATTTTAAAATTCGGTTAATAAATCTGGAACTGAACAGTAGGCCATGGGAGCTATCACTGTGTATAAAAGCCCACGTAGTCAGTAACATCCTTTAGGTTAGAAGTTTAGAGAAGAAAATCTGTCATCCTTACCCAGTCTGATCTGCATGTGACTCCAGGCACACAGCAATGGGGTTTTTAAACTTCCCTCAGAAATGGCCTGAGCCATTCAAGGACAAATAGAGATGGAGACAATATTCTGGCCTTTCCATGATATGATGCTATGCCAATATCCCATGAAAGAAATAGGGGTGAAAACGCCAAGAATTCAGTCATCCCCCAACCCCAACGCCCACCCCACCCCAGATGGGTGCTTGGCTCACGAGATTATGAGGCTGCAACGTAAAGGATTTCAGATCAAGCTGGTTGGACGCACAAACTCTTCTGGCACAGGTGAGACCTCCTGGCCCAGAGACAAGGACATTCCCACTGAATCACAAAAAACCCTAATACAAGAAGTCGTACTCTCCTGTTTTAGAAGCTTAGGATCTAATCGAGATGATGAAAGCATTTGATAGCGTAGATAGGGAGAAATTAATACCACTGGTTCATAAATAAAGGATCCAACCAGGAGTCAGGAGCTTAACATCTTTTATCATGTGACTTGGTGTCACATTATGAGTTTGTGTTCAAGGTAGACTGGGTTTAGGAGAAGATACAGTCAAGAATCATCTTCAGTTCCAGGAATGTGCAGGCTACATTGGTTAGCCTTGGGAGAATCAGGGTAATAGGCATAGAGTACAGGGGTGGGTCTTGGTGGGATGCTCTTCAGAGGGACGGTTTGGATTTAAATGGGCCAAACGGCCTGCTTCCACATTGTAGAGATTCTAGGTGCTCAGATTTCAAAGTAACACTATTTCTTGTATATTAATACATGTTTTTAATTCATTAACGGGATGAAGGCATCGCTGACCAGGCAGCGTTTATTGCCCCATCCCTAATTGCCCAGAGGGACGTTCAGAGCCAACCACATTGCTGTGGGTCTGGAGTCACATGTAGGCCAGACCAGGTAAGGATGGCAGTTTCCTTCCCTCAAGGACATTAGTGAACCAGATGGATTTTTCCTGACAATCAACATGGCTTCACGGCCATCATTAGGTTCTTAAAACACAATATTATCTGGGTCTCTGGATTAACAGTCCAGCGATAATACCACTGGCCCATCACCTCCCCTGATAATATTAATGCTGCTAATGCCTTACTCAGTAAACATACCTACATCAGGCTCGAGCATTAGATAAGGACTAAACTACCTTCTGCGTGTGTTTATGTCACTCTCAATCTTCTTAGTCTAGTGTCATGTAGCAGAATAGTGTATTTCTGCAGAGCATTAAAACTCCGCCCACACTGTGCTACTTGTGCTCAGTGATGTGCAGCTCATGACATCACCTTAAAATTATGCTCCCTTGTTGTTTTTTTTTTCCTCTTCTATATCCAGAAGTGTTCATACATACAACTGAATGTTTTATTTCCCCCATCACCAAATCACCCATGACTTTTTCCCCACCTGTTAACCACCACCAGTAAATCACCTATTTTCCCAACTGAATAACTTACGTGTAAAGCCTGTTAAGGGCAAGACAGGCCATCAAAGAGGAGGGGGGAGGGTTACAGCAGGTGGGGGGTGGAGAGGGAGGAGCATTAGAGCTGGTCGGGTGTGGAGGGAGAATGAGGGTGGGGGCAGGTTTAGGGGCTGGGCACGGAGCAGCACGGTGGAGGGGGAAAAAACAGAAAATGTATGCCCCCCTTCTTGTTACTGACCCTTCAACTAAGCTGCTTTCTATTTGCCCTGTCCAAGCCCATCAATCGCATACACCTCAGTGTGGGACCCCTCTCAGCCTTCTCTGCCTCCCAGAAAATAAGCCGAGCTTATTCCAATTAGAATTTTAGTTAGGTGACCATTAAGAGAGTTTTGTTCGAGGTCAGACTGTTCAAGCAGGCCGACGGAATTAACGTACAGTTGACCACTCTCTAATTGAGCATCGCAGAGTGGAATAGCCCTCTCCTGTCCCAAAGACAGAGTATCTCTGTAGCCCAACGCTGTGTCTCTTACTCACCATTATCCAAGTGGGAGCTCGAACCTCACTGAGGACTTGGCAAGCATCAGACGTAACTGACTTCACTCCAGCACACCACAGCACCGAGAACAGCCATGGCTCATTCACCAGGTACAGGTTGGTGCTGATGTTTTCTGAAGCATACTCACTGCAGTCGAGACACAGAAACAAAAAGTGAGGCCCAGATTTCAACACAAGGTGAAGACAGCATTAACCCAGGAAGGAGCTGCAGCAAACTCTACAGACAGTGTGTCCCTCCAGGCTCTATCCCATGATATCCAACTGCCCCACATCAACCACTGATCTCTCCTCCCCCCAACACCCCACCTTCTGGAAGCAACATCAACAACTCAACAGTAATATTAGCATCTTCAATGTGGCACATGGAGGGGAGGCGAGTTGGGGGCATTGGTGGGGGGGGGGGGGTGCAAAAGAGTTGGGGGCAAAAAGTGATCAAAAGATCCAGCTGTTGATGAAAAAAGTCAACCTTTCTGCTTCTCTCTCACACACAGATGCTGCCTGACCTGCAGTGAACAATAACAAAGAATAGGAGCAGGAGTAGGCCATTCAGCCCTTCGTGCCTGGTGGGTGGCACAGTGGCTCAGTGGTTAGCACTGCTACCTCCCAGCAGCAGAGACCCGGGTTCGATTCCACCCTCGGGCGACTGTCTGTGAGGACTTTACACATTCTCCCAGTGTCTGCGTGGATTTCCTCCAGGTGCTCAGTTTCCTCCCACAGTCCAAAGGTGTGCGGGTTAGGCCAGATTGGCCATGCTAAATTGCCTGTAGTGTCCAGGAACGTGTAGGTTAGGTGAGCTAGTGATGGGAAATGCAGGGTTACAGAAATTGGGTAGGTGGGTGGTTCTGGTGGGATACTCTTCAGAGGATTGGTGCGGACTCAATGGGCTGAATGGCCTGCATCCACACTATAGGGATTGTCTGAGCCTGCTCTACCAACTAAAATAACTATGGCTGACCATCCAACTCAGTCCCCAGTTCCTGCTTTCTCACTTTACCCTTGCTCCCTTCCGTTGAGCAATCTACATGTTTCTTCAAAGTTTTGGCCTCAACAGTTTCCTGTAGCAGAGAATGCCCTGCATTTTATGTTTTCACTTCTGGTTTCTGCAGAAACTGAGGAATATTTTGGTTTTGTGGAGGGTCCCAAAGGCATGGGTGTTTGGGTGACAGAGAGGTGACAGATTGGGGTAAAAAAAGAGACACGAGGAGCAAATTATTTACATAAAGAGTGGTTTGTGTGTGGAGCGAACTTCCTAAGGAAGTGGTGGATGCGGGCACAGTTACAATGTTTAAAAGGTACCGAGGTAAGTATACGAATAGGAAATTTTTGGAGGGATACGGGCCAAGAGCAGGCAGGTGGGACTAGTTTGGCTTGGAATCATGGTCAGCATGGACTGGTTGGACTGAAGGGCTTGTTTCCATGCCATATGGCTCTATAACTCTTATGAAATTACCACAAGCAGGTGGAGAAAATGGTTATTAAAACTCATGGAAGGTTGTATCTCAAGGACTGCAAAATAGTGAAGTTAAGGTTATACTGATTATCCAATATTGATTTGATTACAGAGGGAATTACACATACGTACTATGCACTTCATCTTCAAACAACGGTAATTTTGCTCACAGATTACACAGTGTGGAGCTGGAGGAACACGGCGGGCCTGGCAGCATCAGAGGAGCAAGAAAGTTGAAGTTCCGGTTTGGGACCATTCTTCAGAAGAGTTCCGACCCAAAAGGTCAACTTTCCTGCTCGTCTGATGCTGCCTGACCTGCTGCGTTCCTGCAGCACTACACCGTCGTATCTGTCGTTCTTACTAGCTCTTAATCTTGCACACGTTGATTTTGTTTGTGCATATTCTGTGCAGCTGTAACTTGTATGCCTCACTCTGTCTCAGCGACCTACGGATCTGTATGCTCTTGTTTGCTGCCATCTGTCTGTACAGCTCGCAAAACAAAACTTTTCACTGTACTTGGGTATACGTGACAACGAACCGACTCAAATCAAATCTTCAGTCGGGTACAACGGCCTCCGATAAAAATGCAGGGTAAGCATTCTAGAAACTAAGAGGAGATTTCACAAAAACAAGGGTTGTATTGTCTGGAATTTAGAAGGGTGATTTGATTGACATGTTCAAGGTCAAAAGGGGAACAGATAAATATGGAAAAATAGAGAGAGAACGAACGAAAGAGAGAACGAACGAAAGAGAGAAAGAGAACGAACGAAGGAAAGAGAGAACGAACGAAGGAAAGAGAGAACGAACGAAGGAAAGAGAGAAAGAGAGAGAAGGAAGGAAAGAAAGAGAGAACGAAAGACAGAAGGAAAGAAAGAAAGAAAGAAGAGAACGAAAGAGGGAAAGAGAGAAAGAGAAAGAAGGAAAGAATGAAAGAAAGAGAATGAAGGAGAGAAAGAGAGAAGGAGAGAGAAGGAGAGAGAAGGAGAGAGAAGGAGAGAAGAAGAAAGAAAGAAAGAAAGAAAGAAAGAAAGAAAGAAAGAAAGAAAGAGCGAGAGAGAGAAAAAGAACGAAAGAGAGAAAGAACGAAAGAAAGAGAGAACGAGAGAAAAAGAGAAAGGAAAGAACGAACGAACGTTCTTTCTTTCGTTCCTTCTCTTTTTCTCTCGCTCGTTCTTTCTTTCTTACGAACGAACGAGAGAACGAGAGAGAACGAAAGAGAACGAAAGAGAGAACGAAAACAAAAGAGAGAACGAGAGAAAGAACGAGAGAAAGAATGAACGAGAGAAAGAATGAACGAGAGAAAGAATGAA
>JAHRHZ010000264.1:59083999-59147251 GCA_024137785.1 Ginglymostoma cirratum | reverse complement strand
GGAGAGAAAGAAGGAGAGAAAGAAGGAGAGAAAGAAGGAGAGAAAGAGAGAACGAAAGAGAGAAGGAGAAAGAAGGAAAGAACGAAAGAGAGAACGAAAGAAGGAAAGAAAGAAGGAAAGAAAGAGAGAACAAAGAAAGAGAACGAAGGAAAGAAAGAACGAAAGGAAGAAGGAAAGAAAGAAAGAAAGAGAGAACAAAAGAAGGAATGAAAGAAAAAGAGAGAAAGAGAAAGAGAGAAAGAGAGAAAGAGAAAGAAGGAAAGAAAGAAAGAAAGAAAGAAAGAGAAAGAGAACGAAAGAAGGAAAGAAAGAAAGAAAGAGAAAGAGAACGAGAGAGAGGGAACGAGAGAGGGAACGAGAGAGGGAACGAGAGAGGGAACGAGAGAAAGAGAAGGAAAGAACGAACGAAAGAGGGAACGAAAGAGGGAACGAAAGAAAGAGAAAGAACGAAAGAGAGAACGAAAGAGAGAACGAAAGAAAGAGAAAGAACGAAAGAGAGAACGAAAGAGAGAACGAAAGAGAGAACGAAAGAGAGAACGAAAGAGAGAAAGAGAACGAAAGAAGGAACGAAAGAGAACGAAAGAAGGAACGAAAGAGAACGAAAGAAGGAAAGAAAGAAAGAGAGAACGAAAGAAAGAGAGAAGGAACGAAAGAGAGAAGGAACGAAAGAGAGAAGGAACGAACCTGAGAGGGTCTAGGCCCGAAATGTCAAGCTTTCCTGCTCCTCTGATGCTGCTGGGCCTGCTGTGTTCATCCAGCTCCACACCTTGTTATCTAAGAGACAGAACCCTATCTGTGGAGGCTGAGGAGTCCATAGCTACTAGGCAGAGTTGTCAAAATTACAGCAACTTTTTCCACAAGTGAACCACAAAGTATGGCACTAGTTCAGAATTGCCTGCTGCAAACAGCTGTCATTACCCAGACATTTATTAGGTTTAAAAGTCCTTCTCTGCCACTGGGTTAAATTCCTGGAACTCCCTCTCTAGTGGCACAGTGGGTGTAGACAGCACCCACCCCCCCCGCCCAACCCCCGCCAAGGACTGCAGTATATACCAAAAGGCAGCTCACCATCACATTCTCACACTCGGCCAGGAATGAACAGTAAATGCTGCTCTGGCCAGTAACATCCACATCCCGCAAACAAATAATTTATTTTATTGAAACACAAAGCCGATAGATTTATGACGATTTAGGAGCAAGGTATGCTACTTTATCACTTCAAGCTGAAATGACTAAGGCAGTTGAAATTTTTTTTAAATTGTTCTTGGGATGTGGGTACCATTCTTTAGACCAGCATTTATTGCCCAGAGTACAGTTAACAGTCAACCACATCGTGGGTCTGGAGTCACATGTAGGCCAGACCAGGTAAGGACAGCAGATTCCTTCCCTTAAGGATGAAACTGTACAGGACATTGATGAGGCTTCGTCAGGAGTACAGCATCCGAATCATAGAATCCCTACAGTGCGGAAACAGGCCCTTCAGCCCAACAAGTCCACACCGACCCTCAAAGCATGTCCCCAGTCCCATCCCCCTGATAACCCACCTAATCTACACATCCCTAAACACTATGGGTAATCTAGCATGGCCAATCCAGCTAGCCTGCACATCTTTGGACTGTGGGAGGAAACCAGAGCACCCGGAGGAAACCCACGCAGACACAGGGAGAATGTGCAAACTCCACACAGACAGATGCCCGAGGGTGGAATTGAACCTGGGTCCCTGGTGCTGTGAGGCAGCAGTGCTAACCACTGAGCCACCGTGCTGCCCTAACCATCCAGTTCTGATCGTCCTGTTATAGGAAGGATATTAAGGTGGAGAAGGTTCAGAAGAGATTTACCAGGATGTTGCCAGGGCATGGAAGGTTTGAGTTATAAAGAAAGGCTGGATAGGCTGGGACTTCTTTCACTGGAAGTTAGGGGGTTGAGAGGGACCTTAAAGATTAAAAAATAATCATGAGGGGTATAGATAGGGTTAATGGTAGGTGTCTTTTCCCTAGAATCAGGGCTTAAGACTACAGGGCATATGCTTAACGCGAGAAAAAAAACATGAGGGGCAAATTTTTTTTTTAAAACACAGAGGGTGGTTTGCGTGTGGAATGAACTTCCTGAGGAAGTGGAGGATGTGGGTACAGTTACCACGTTTAAAAGACATTTGGATAAGTACATGAATAGGAAAGACTTGGAGGATATGGGCCAGGGGCAGGCAGGTGGGACTGGTTTAGTTTGGGATTATGGTTGGCATGGATAGGTTGGACTGAAGGGTCTGTTTCCGTCCTGTATGACTATACAATAATGAACCAGGCAGCTTAATCTAATCATTGTTCTAAAACCTAACAGTATGTTCCAGATTTTATTGAATTCACAGCTCACTATCTGCTATGGTGGGATTCGATCGCATGCCCACAGACCATTAGCCTTGGGATCCAGATTACTGACGTTACCACTAGGCCACCATCTCGCTGGTGGCAGGTATATAGAATTAGGTCATAGATCAGCCATGATCTCACTGAATCGAGGAAGAGTTTCAGGGATCTAAAGGGCCTACCCCTCTACCCCTATCGCCAGGTGGAGGGGAAAGTTAGTTAAAAGAATGAAGTAGCTTCTAGAATTGTATGGAATACAGCCATTAGCATGGACTAGATATCTCTATGGAATAAATTCTCCAGAGTATTATTGCTAATTAAGCCAGAGACCTACGTCATGCCCTGGGGAATAAAAACAGAAATTGCTGGAGAAACTCAGAGGGTCTCGCAGCATTTGTGGAGAGAGAAAATGTTGAGTCCAAGGACCCTTCTTCAGAACTGGGACACAGATTCGAATCCCACCACAGCAGATGGTGGAATTCAATTCCAGATATGTTTTGAATTTAAGATCCTAATGACGACCATGAATCTGTTGGTCAATTATCAGAAAAGAAAACCACATTTGGTTCACCAATGTCCTTTAGGGAAGGAAATCTGCCATCCTTACTTGGTCTGGCCTCAACATGACCCACAGCAATGTGACTGTCAACTACCCTCTGGACTTTAAATGCTGACTTAGCCAAAGATGCCCACGATTGAAGAATAAAAACGGGCAATGTGAAAGACTCCAGCAGTCAGACGTACCGCACCTCCTCCGCGTCGACCTTATTGTATCGCAGGTTTAACCCCATGATGCCCTGCTCGTGTAGTGCTGTCGCATTTTGTTTCACGGAGGACATCTGCTGGAAACCTGGCGCCACTTGGCGAACCATCCATCGATCTTCCTCCGGGAGCCAGATCACCTGAAAAGCAGACAGTCAAGAGCTCACAACCAGCAACACGTGGTATGGAGGGTGTTCATTCGGATAGTGCCTCGACCACAGAGGCTTCATGGGAACATTACCACAGACCATCTGACACAGAGTCGCGTGAGGAGGCATCAGGATGCGTGGTCACATGCCCGGGAACGTATGTGGATTTAAGGAAACATCTTAACAGAGGAGAGGGAGATAGAGACATGGAGAATTTGGAGTGGCGGGGTGGGGGGGGTGAATTTCCAGAGCTTTTGGCCCAGGCATTTGAAGGTATGGCTGCCAATGGTGAGGCAACTCAAATCTGGGAAATGCAAGAGCAGCACAGGGAATGTGGGGCTGGAGGTGATTACAGAGATAGGGTGGGCCAAACAGACATGTAGCGATGGAAAAACAACAAAGATGAGCATTTTAAAATCAAGGTGTTATCACAGCAGGAATATTGTGAACAGTTCTGGACCCCTTAACTAAAAAGGAAGAATTGGAGGCAGTCCAGAGAAAGTTCGCCAGCCTTTTATCAGGTATGGAGGGACTGTCTTATGAGGAGAGTTGGGAAGATTGGGCTTGAACTCATTGAAGTTTACAAGAATGAGAGGCAACCTTGTTGAAACATACAAGATTCTTAGAGGACTTGACAGGGTAGATGTGGAAAGGTGGTTTCCCCTTGTGGGAGAGTCTAGGACCAGAGGGCATCATCTCAGAGTAAGGGGCCGCATATTTCAGAGAGAAGAGGAGAATTTTTTTTTCTCTAGGAGGGGAGTGAATCTGTGGACGGATGTCAAGGCTGGGTCATTAAATATGTTCAAGGCTGAGATAGATTTTTAATCAGTCAGAGAATCGAGGGTTATGGGGAAAAGGAGAGTGAAGGTGAGGATTATCAGATCAGACATGATCTCATTGAATGACAGCAGGTCATTCAGTGGAATTCAGAGGAACCCAGGTCCCTGATGCTAACCACTGAGGCGCTGGACCTTAAGATTGGAGAGGTTAGACGTGTGAAATATCTCACCATTATTAGTACAGTGCACCCTTTGTACACCTCAATCAGGTTTACGCCCAGCCTCACTTTCTCTAACTCTATCCTATCAAGTCCCTCTTCACAGCTCAATTACTCCAACCCAAGACTATCCTGCTGCAACTCCTGTGCGAGACCAGGCTCTGGTCTCACTATTACATTAGTGACACCGTTCTCTCCACTTGCTTCTCTTAGACACACACTTTCTCTCGTCTAATTAACTCTTACTGAGCTAGTTAAGTGGAGTATCTCTGTGACATCCACACAAGGCCAATCCGTGGTCCTGAAGCCCTGACACAACAACATTGTAGATGGAGAGGAGGAGAAATTTCTTCTCTCGGAGAGTTTGTGTCTCTGTGGAACTCTCTTCCCCAGACCGGAATACATTTAAGGCTGAGGTAGACAGTTATTTGACGGGGCAAGAGAGTTGAAGGTTAGGAAGGTTAGCAGAGTTAAGGCCACAGTAAGATCAACAACAACCTTGATGAACGACAGAACAGTTCCAAGGGGCTGAACGGCACACTGACCTTTACATAGCCAAGGCCAGGCGCCAACTCTGACACTTCCTCCTACTGCCCCCTCAATCATGAGCCCACCCCTGAGACCCCATGTCTCAAGCCATTCACAACCTCATCACCTCAGGTGACTTCCCGCCCACAGCCTCCAACTTCATCGTTGCTCAACACCACATCGCTTGTTTCTATCTCCTTCCCAAAATCCATATACCCGACTGCCCCATTTTCTCTGCCTGATTCCGCCCCGCTGAATTTATCTCCACCTACCTTGGCTCTGTTTTCTCCCCCACCGGTCCAGAAACAATCGCCTCAAAGCCAACATTTATTTCAAGCCCAACGACTCCTACAGCTACCTGGAATACACCACCTCTCACCCATCCTCCTGCAAGAATGCCATCCCCCTACTCCCAATCCCTCCGCCTCTGCCGCGTCTGCTCCCAAGATGGGGCGTTCCACTCCTGAACATCCCAGATGTCCTCCTATTTCAAAAACTGCAACTTCCCCCCCTCCAGTGGTCGAAAATGCCCTCAAACACATCTCTTGCGTTGCCCGCAACTCATCCCTCACAACTCCTCCCCACAACAAAAACAAAGACAGAAACCCCTTGTTCTCACATATCACTCCACCAACCTCTGTATCCAACATATCATTATCTGCTACTTCCAATCCGACCCCACAACCAAAGATTATATTTCCCTCCCCACCCATATCTGCCTTTTGTAGGGACTGCTCTCTCCGCAACTCCCTCATCCGCTCCACACTCCCCACTAGCCCCACCACCCCTGGCACTTTTCCCTGCAGCCACAGGAAGTGTTACACCTGCCCCTACACCTCCCCCATCACCTCCATTGAAGGCACAAAACAAACCTTTTACATCAGACAGAGGCTCACCTGCACATCTGCTATTGTGGTGTACTGCATCCATTGCTCCCGATGTGGCCTCCTCTATAATCGGTGAGACCAAGCTGATGCTTGGAGACCATTTGATAAAGCACCTGCAATCTGCTCGCGACAAATGACAACACTTTCCAGTGGCGAACCACTTCAACTTCCCCCCCGCCTCACTCCCTGGGTGACATGGCCATCCTGAGCCTCCTCCAGTGCCAGAATGATGCCACCCGCAAACTGGAGGAGCAGCACCTCATACTCTGCCTCGGGAGCCTACAGCCCAATGGCCTAAACGTGGAATTCACCAGTTTTAAAATCTCTCCACCTCGGCCTCATCCCATGACCAACCCTCCCTCTCATCCCCGCCTCCTTGACCTGACACAATCTGTCCATCTTCTATCTGCCCCTCCCACCTCACTGACCAATCCCCACCACTCCCTACCTGCACTCACCTATCACCATCCCACCTACCTTCCCCAGCTCCACCCCTCCTCTCTCTGTTTATTTCTGAGCTCCCTGCTCCTCTGACGCTGCCTGGCCTGCTGTGTTCCTCCAGCTCCGCACTGTGTTATCTCTGACTCCAGCAGTTCTTACTATCTCCTCTAACTCCTGTTTGATTCACATATTTCAGTGTCAAGTTCTCTGCGCTATTATTCCTGGGGAACTCATTGGCAGGTTTCATCGCATTAATTAGGTGAAAACGCTGCAAGTTCTTGTTGATGGATCAGACAATTATTTCCCATCCACATCTAACCGGACTAGACAGTGTGAACACAGGAAGGACGCTCCCAATGACTCTGGAGTCTGGAACAGGTGGGGTGGAGGTGGTGGGGGGGGATGGTGTTGCGGAGGTGGGGTGGTCATTGGTTGCGGACATAGGGCAGACCACTTATGACTGAGACGAGGAGAAATTTCTTCACCCAGAGAGTGGGGAGCCTGTGGAATTCTCTGCCTCAGAAAGCAGTTGAGCCCAAAACACTGAATGTTTTCCAGAAGGAGTTAGACCCTAGTTCCTGGGGCTAAAGGGATTGAAGGATATGGGGAGGAAAAGGGGAGTGAGTTGGGTGATCAGCCATGATCATATTGAATGGTGGAGCAGGCTCACAAAGGGCCAAATGCCTATTTGTGCTCCTTTTCTCTTCCTTTCTATGTCAAAGTCAGAAGCCACAAGACACCAGGTTATAGTCTAACAGGTTTATTTGAAATCACAAGCTTTTGGAGGGCTGCTCCTCCGACAGAGGAAGTGCCCAAAAGCTTGTGATTTCAAACAAACTTGTTGGACTATAACCTGATGTCATGTGACTTCTGACTTTGTCCACCCCAGTCCGGCACCAGCACCTCCACATCATTTGTGTCAAATTTCCTTTCTTGGTTACAATTGGGCAGCACGGTGGCTCAGTAGTTTGCACTGTGGCCTCACTGTGCCAACGACCCAGGTTTGATTCCAGTCCCAGGTGTCTGTGTGGAGTTTGCACATTCTCCCCATGTCTGAGATACTCCCCCTCCCATTCCTCAGATGACACGTCCATCCTGGGCCTCCTGCAATGCCACAGTGATGCCACCCGAAGGCTGTAGGAACAGCAAATCATATTCAGCCTGGGAACCCTGCAGCCCAATGGTATCACTGTGGACTTCACAAGCTTCAAAATCTCCCCTCCCCCAACCGCATCCCAAAACCAGCCCAGCTCATCTCCACCTCCCTAACCTGTTCTTCCTCTCACCCCAAGCCACATCCCCATCTCCTATCTACTAACATCATCCCGCCCCCTTGACCTGTCCGTCCTCCCTGGACTGACCTATCTCCTCCCTACCCCCCTACCTACACTCACCTTTACTGGCTCCATCCCCGCCTCTTCGACTTGTCTGCCTTCTCTCCACCTATCCTCTCCTCTATCCGCCTCCCCCTCGCCTCCCCCCCATAAAAAAAAAAAAAAAAAAACCCCCATTTCTGATGAAGGGTTTAGGCCCGAAACGTCAAGTTTTCCTGCTCCTATGATGCTGCTTGACCTGCTGTGTTCATCCAGCCCCATGCTTGTTAACTCCCCATGTCTGCGTGGGTTTCCTCCGGACGCTCTGGTTTCCTCCCACAGTCTAAAGATGTGCAGGCTAGGTGGATTGCCCCATAGCATCCAGCAATTATCCATAGGAAAATTGCAGGGTTACAGGGACAGGGTAGGGGTGTGGGTGGGATGCTCTTCGGAGGGGTGGGGTGGACTCAATGGGCCGAATGGCCTGCTTCCACACAGCAGGGATGCTATGATTGTACGAACGGTCTAAAACTAGACTGTGATGAAAACCAATGGCTCACCAGGTCCTGGGCAATTCCGGATTCCAGGATGGTTTCCAGGGTAACGTTGATCCAGGAAGTGTAGAAGGGATGTTCAGGGGGTGGTCTCCAGAGGTTCACCATCACACTCTTGTTCCAGTGCACCGCCAGGGTGAGCACATCTGCCAGTTTACACAGTGACTGGTTCAAAGCCTCCGTGTTGTCTTTCTGTGAGAGAGCTTGCGCTGTCCAGAATGGGTCCTCCTAAAACCAGCAACATCAATTAAAATGCAAACATTTCTACGACAAGCTGGTGATAGTTTCCTGGGTTAACACAGTGTGGAGCTGGAGAAGCACAGCAGGCCAGGCAGCATCAGAGGAGCAGGAACTGTTGCTGACTCACTTTCAATTCCAGATTTATTCAATCATTTTAAATATCAGATTTATTCAGTCAGTCAATTTAAATTCCATGGGCTGCAAAGGTGGGTGGAGAAAGATTTAAATTAGACATGAGAGACAATGTTTTGTTTTTTAAAAACACAGAGGGTGGTTCGTGTGTGGAATGAACTTCCTGAGAAAGTGGTGGATGTGGGTACAGCTACAACATTTAAAAGATATTTGGATAGGTACATGAATAAAAAAAGGTTTGGAAGGATATGGACCAGGATAAGGTAGGTGGGGCTAGTTTAATTTGGGATCATGATCAGCATGGACTGGTTGGACCCAAGGCTCTGTTTCCAGGCTGTATGACTATGACTCCAGAAGTGGAAGGTTTATAAAGAGCATATGAAATGAGGGAAGGTTTGTATGCAGAATGAGCTCCGGACCTCAGCAACTGGAAGCACAACAGCAAAAGATGCAGGAATTAAAACCAGGGCCAAACTGGAGGTGTGCGGGAGGTTGGAGGACACTCAGTTGAAAAACATTACAGGGAGAGGGACAGGCAACGACATGGAGGGATTCAAGGATTTCAAAGACAAGATGTTGCTTGCTCAGGAGCCAATGTGGATCAGAAGGTGAAGATTTGGGGCAGGCTAGGACTCAGACGGCAGGAGTTTGGGATGAGGTCAAGTTTACAAAAGTCAGCCAGGAGTGTGTTGGAACAGTCAAGTCCAGAGCTGAAAAAGGAATGTACTGAATGTGTAGGTGACAGGCAAAGAATCCTGCAACAAATAACTCACCTCCTGACTCCCCAAAGCCTGTCCCCACCATCTACAAGGCACAAGTCAGGAATGTGATGGAATACTCCCCACTTGCCTGGATGAGTGCAGCTCCAACACAAGAAACTTGACACCATCCAGGACAAAGCAGCCCGCTTGATTGGCACCACATCCACAGGCGTCCACTCCCTCCACCACCAACGCTCAGTAGCAGCAGTGTCTACTATCTACAAGATGCACTGCAGTAATTCACCAATACACCTCAGACAGCACCTTCCAAACCCATAACCACTTCCATCTAGAAGGACAAGGGCAGCAGGCATATGGAAACACCACAACCTGTAACTTCCCCTCCAAGTCACTCACCATGCTGACTTGGAAATATATCAGCGTTGCTGGGTCCAAATCCCAGAATTCCCTCCCTAAGGGCATTCTGGGTAAACCTACAGCGCATAGACTGCAGTAGATTAAGGCGGCAGCCCACCACCACCTTTTCAAGGGGCAACTAGGGATGGGCAATAAATGCTGCCCCAGCCAGAGATGCTCACATCCCGCACGTGAATTTAAAAAAAGAGGGAGCAAGTTGGGATTAAAGGCGGAGAGCAATCCCCAGGAAAATTAAGTGGTTGGGAAGAGAATGGGGTCAGGAAATTCTGATCCCCCTTTACTTGGCTGCAGTCCCGGCAGAGGAGGGACGACAGGGAAATTTTGACGTGGAGGGAAGCAGGGAAACCCGAGAGGGGTGGGGAGCCTACCTGAAAGAACCAGAGGCCAGCATTCAGCATCCGCAGGTTGGTCCAGTTGAACATGGCGGCATTGTCAAAGACCCTGTTGGGGTACAGCTCCTCTACATTGGTTGTCCGCCTCAGTGTTGTGTCGTGCATCAGGAATGGAACACCGTCGTAGCTGAAGTGGGAACGTAAAGCATAAACAGGCAAGGAGCGATCAGCTGGATGTTGGCCAATACCACATGTCCCCAAACTAGACCAGCTGACAGCACACAGGCAGATAACAAAATTGACACTATCCAGGACAGAGGAGCCTATTTGATTTGGCACCACATTTACCACCTTCAACATCCACTCCTTCCATTACTGATGCTCAGTAGCAGCAGTGTGTACTATCTACAAGATGCACTGCAGAAATTCACCAAAGATCCTCAAACAGAACCTTCCAAACCCACAACCACCTCCATCTAGAAGGACAAGGGCAGCAGATACATGGGAAAGCCACCACCTTCCAGTCCCCCTCCAAGCCATGCACCATCCTTACTTGGAAATATATCGTCGTTCTTGCAGTGTTGCTGGATCAAAATCCTGGAATTCCCTCCTTGAGGGCATTGTGGGGGTCCCTGCATCAGATGGACAGCAGCCCAGCTAGAAACTTGAAAAGGGGCAGCTGAGTGAGTGGGTGTTGGGAAGTCATGCTTTGCGTCTGCAGTGGGGCAGAAGGGGATAGTACGTGACAGCATTGGTGTGTGGGATTGCCTGTGTAAGTATGTGAATGAAATGTGTGCAAGTGAGAGTGCCAGAGCGCATGCAGGCCAGACCAGGTAAGGATGTGGAGGCCAAGTCACTGAATATATTCATTTTCCTTTATTCATTCACGGAATGAGGGCATTGCTGACTAGGCAGCATTTATTGCCCACTCCTAATTGCCCAGAGGGCAGTTCTGAGTCAACTACATTGCTGTGGGTCTGGAGTCACATGTCGGCCAGACCAGGCAAGGATGGTAGCTTCCTGCCCTAAAAGGACCTTTGTCAACCAGATGGGTTTTTTCCTGACAATTGACAATGGATTCACAGTCATCATTAGACCATTAATTCCAGATACTTATTGAATTCAAATTCCACCATCTGCCACGGCGGGATTTGAACCGGGGTCCTCAGAACGTTATCCGGGTCTCTGGATTAACAATTCAGCGGTAATACCGCTAGGCCATCACCTATCAGATAGATGGATACATCTTTAGATTTTGAAGGCATGAAGGGATAGGACCGGGGAAGGGGAATATGATATTGACATCGTGGATATTGAACTTATTTCACTGGAGCATAGGAAGTTGAGAAGTTTATACAAAAATGAGGGATATAGGTAAAGTTGATGGTAGCTGTCTTTTCCCTAGGATGGGGGATTTCAAGACTAGGGACCATATTTTTAAGGTGAGAGGAGAGAGATTTTAAAAAAGACATGGGGGCAATTTTTTGTTTTGCAGAGGGTGGTTCACGTTTGGAATGAATTTCCTGAGGAAGTGGTGGATGTGTGTACAATTCCAACATTTAAAAGACATTTCGATGAATAGGAAAGATTTGGAGGGAAACGGGCCAGGACCAGGCAGGTGGGACTAGTTTAGTTTGGGAACATGGTCAGCATGGACAAGTTGGACCGAAGGGTCTGTTTCCATGCTGCATGATTCTATGACTCTATAATGGCGGAGCAGACTCTAAGGACTCCTGCTCCAAGTTCTGATGTTTCTGACCTAACCCAGCTTTTCCACTCCCTGCCTAGATCTTCTGATTCACCTGGAAATGAAACTTCTGTCTACCTCAACCTAAATGCTTTCAATGACGGAGCGCCTGCAGGTCTGTGGGGTATATAATTCCATAGATTCACAACCCTGAACAAAGACATTTCTCCCCTCTCACAGTCCTGAATGATTGACCACTTCTCCTAAGGCTGAGACACAGCAGGACAGAAATCACTCAACAGAACCATCAAGCCCATGTCACTAACAGCACTGTTACCGTACAAAGTCTCTGTGGGGTGAAGGACAATGAGTTAGAGATTCTTGTCTGGGTTTTCAGCGAAGCGTCTGATCTCACCTGATGGTCACGTTGATGTTGAAACCATCAGCTCGCCACTCAGCTGCTTTCTGGAATGACATCAAGGTGTTCTCCGGAGCCAGCTGTGGGGAAAGGGAATTCAAAAACGGGATCAGATCAGAGAGCCAGAAAATCAGGACGCACATGTTTCAAAAGCTGAGATTTCCTCTTCCTGTTTTTGACTGCACTCGGGCAAAATCAATTAAATAATGGCCTTCCCCCAACTCTCCACCCCCTGCATCCAGCCCTGCCGAGGGGCAAAAGAACTAGGAGCAGAAATAGGCCATTCAGCCCCTCAAACCTGTTCCACCATTCAATGTGATGATGGCTGATCTCATCTCGGCCTCAACTCCACTTTCCTGCTCACTCCCCAATAACCCTTCAACCCATTACTGTTTAAAGATCTGTTTATTTCCTCCTTAAATGTACTCAGTGTCCCAGCATCCACCACACTCTGGGATAGTGAATTTCAAAGATTCACGACTCTAAAAGAAGTAATTTCTCCCCATCTCTGTTTTGACTCTGCCGTTCCTTACCCTAACACCTTTCCATTCTAGATTGCTCCAAATGAGGAAACACCCGATCTGTGTCATCTTTGTCAATGCCTTTAGTATCTCAGAGACCTCAATTAGATCTCTTCGCATTCTTCTAAACAGGGGAACCAATGGCCTGATGGTATTATCACTAGACTACTGATCCAGGGAAGGATGTCTGCCCAGTCAGGCCTACAAGTGACTCCAGACCCACAGCAACATGGTTGACTCTCAACTGCTATCCAGGTTATTATTGACAGGCAATAAATGCTGGCCTAGCCAGTGACAATAGACAATAAACAATAGACAATAGGTGCAGGAGTAGGCCATTCGGTCCTTCAAGCCAGCACCACCATTCATTAGGATCATGGCTGATCATCCACAATCAGTATCCTGTTCCTGCCTTATCCCCATAACCCTTGATTCCATTATCTATAAGAGCTCTATCCATCTCTTTCTTGAAAGTATCCAGAGACTTGGCCTCTACTGCCTTCTGGGGCAGAGCGTTCCATATATCCACCCCTCTCTGGGTGAAGAAGTTTATCCTCAACTCTGTTCTAAATGGCCTACCCCTTATTTTTAAACCGTGTCCTCTGGTTCTGGACTCACCCATCAGCGGAAACATGCTCCTTGCCTCCAGAGTGTCTAATCCCTTAACAATCTTATACGTCTCAACAGATCCCCTCTCATCCTTCTAAACTCAAGTGTATACAAGCCCAGTCGCTCCAATCTTTCAACATATGATAGTCCCGCCATTCCGGGAATTAACCTCGTGAACCTACGCTGCACTCCCTCAATAGCAAGAATGTCCTTCCTCAAATTTGGAGACCAAAACTGCACACAATACTCCAGGTGCGGTCTCACCAGGGCCCTGTACAGCTGCAGAAGGACCTCTTTGCTCCTGTACTCAATTCCTCTTGTTATGAAGGCCAGCATGCCATTAGCTTTCTTCACTGCCTGCTGTACCTGCATGCTTGCTTTCATAGACTGATGTACAAGAACACCTAGATCTCGTTGTACTTCCCCTTTACCAAACTTGACTCCATTTAGGTAGTAATCTGCCTTTCTGTTCTTGCCACCAAAGTGGATAACCTCACATTTGTCCACATTAAACTGCATCTGCCATGCATCTGCCCACTCACCTAGCCTGTCCAACTCACGCTGTATTCTCATAACATCCTCCTCACATTTCACACTGCCACCCAGCTTTGTGTCATCAGCAAATTTGCTAATATTACTTTTAATGCCTTCATCTATATCATTAATGTATATTGTAAACAGCTGCGGTCCCAGCACCGAACCTTGCAGTACCTCACTGGTCACCTCCTGCCATTCCGAAAGGGGCCCCGTTTATCACTACTCTTTGCTTCCTGTCAGCCAGCCAATTTTCAATCCAAGTCAGTATTTTGCCCCCAATACCGTGTGCCCTAATTTTGCTCACTAATCTCCTATGTGGGACTTTATCAAAGGCTTTCTGAAAGTCCAGGTACACTACATCTACCGGCTCTCCCTTGTCCATCTTCATAGTTACATCCTCAAAAAATTCCAGAAGATTAGTCAAGCACGATTTCCCTTTCATAAATCCATGCTGACTCTGACCTATCCTGTTACTGCTATCCAAATGAGTCGTAATTTCATCTTTCATAATTGACTCCAGCATCTTTCCCACCACTGACGTCAGGCTCACCAGTCTATAGTTTCCCGTTTTCTCTCTCCCTCCTTTCTTGAAAAGTGGGACAACATTAGCCACCCTCCCAATCTGCAGGAACTGATCCTGAATCTATAGAACATTGGAAAACGGTTACCAATGCATCCACGATTTCTAGAGCCAGTGACGCCCGCATCTTGCGAACAAATTTAAAAGCCTCCAGAGAGTATAGACCTAAACTGCTCAATCTCTCCTCATAAGACAGTGTTTCATTTCTGGTGGACCAATTAACTTCAAGTGTTGATAATCTGTTCATTTCATCAGAATGAGGGGAAGCCATTCAACCTTTCAAACTTGTGCCGGCATTCAATTCCTAGGCTTCATTCATTAATATCCATTACAAAACCCACTGACTCACACTATTATTTTGACTATTTTTTCCTCACAACCTGCCTCCTGTAAGAAGTCCATTCCATTCTCCCAGTTTCTCTCTCGCGTCTGCTCCAATGATGCAGTGTACCATAACCCACTGGCTCAAACTGGGAGTCCCCCTCAGAGACAGGGCCCTTACCCATGTCCGAAGCAATTCCTTTAGGAAAAAGCAATGGGGTTCTCCTTGCTCTCACGTTCCACCCTGCTCGTTTCCACGTTCAAAAGGACCAGCCTCCATCTTTTCCATAGGATGCCATCACAAATTCTTTTCCCTCCACCATCAGTATTCCATAGGGACTGTTCCCCGTGTAACACCCGGACTGACTCACCAATCGCCCTCCACAATTCGTTCCCCTCCCATGGCACATCCCCGTGCAGGAGATGGAGCAACTGCCCTTTGTCCTCTGCCCTCTTCATTGTCCGATTTGGGCCCCCCAACCCTCCACCTACAGTCCAAAGCTGTGCAGGCTCGGTGGATTGGCCATGCTAAATTGCCCGTAGCATTCAAGGATGTGTAGATTAAATGGGTTTGACAATGGAAATGCAGGAGTATTGGGTCTGGGTGGGGTGCTCTTCAGAGGGGCGGTGTGGACTTGTTGGGCCAAATGGCCTGTTTCCACACTGTAGGGATTCTATGAAAAAAAAATGAATTCTATGAACTTAGACCACTGTACTTGCTGCTCACAATGTGGTATGCTGTACACACGCACACACTGACCAAACATACACTTGGTGCGTGGCACATCTCTGTTCAGTCTCTAGCATGTCCCAGAGTTTCCGATCATTTGCCATTCTAACGTACCACCTTGTTCTCACACTGACATTGCTGTCTTTGGCCCGTTGCAGCACTCCAGCTCCAGCGTCTGGATGGGATACGCTTTAGAGGGTTGGTGCGGATTTGATGGGCCAAATGGTCTCTTTCCACACTGTTGCGATTCTATGAAATCTCCCTAAGATCCTGGTCAACAATGACCCTTCAATCAATATGACAAACAGCAGGTACGGTCATTATTACACTGGTGGGAGCTTGCTGTGCCTAAAATGGGCTGCCAGGCTTGCAAACCTACTACAGCGAGGACACTTCAAACGCACTTCAAAAAGATTTAACAACATTTTAAGATGTCCTGAGGACGTGAACGGTGCTACACCAATGCAAGTCTGCCTTTTAAATATCCCTCTAAACCCTTCCCATTCACGTACCCATCCAGATGCCTTTTAAATGTCCCAGCCTCCTCCAGTTCCTCAGGCACCTCATTCCAGACATGGAATGTGTAAAAAAGTTACCCTTTAGGTCCTTTTTATATCTTTCCCCTCTGACCTGAAACCTCGGCCCACCTTAGGAGACACACCTTGGCTATTCACCCTATGATACAGTTTGACCTATTTGAACAACAAAGAATAATCGGCAATTCATGCCACAGTTTTTACAGCTTTTTCATGTTTCTTTCTGATTTCCAGCATCTGCAGTGGTTAATTTTTATTGTTTTCAGAAGGTGCATTACTCAGATTGACCACTTGATGGGGCAAGGTGACAACATGCAAAATATATTTCAGCAAGACTTTTAATACCATCAGAGACTTTCCGTACTTGATAGGCGTAGTTGCCTATTACTCCCAAATCTTTATCACTTGCTTAACAGAAACGTGTAGAAGGGGATGTATTCAGTATCTAACCCCTTTCTGTTACTGTCCTAACAGTGCTTGATGGGGGAAACACACAGTGCAGAGAGAGCTTCACTCTGTACCTCACTCCATGCTGTTCTTGTCCTGGGACTGTTTGATGGGGGACAGTGTAGAGAGAGCTTTACTCTGTATCTAAGCCTGTAATGTAATTGGACAACATATGATAACAATTATATGGCCCTCATTCTACTTTCCAAGAGTGACAACCTCTTTCTGCTTATTGCATTGAACGGATGTCCTACCAGTAAAATAATTTATTGTCTGTCTTGCTGCTGACAAACTTGCGTTAAAAACACACACAGTCTGTAGAATTTATTACATTTTATTTATCATATTTAAGAAGAACAGTCAATTAAAAATGAATTCCCTGTTCCTGGGAGGCAGTCTTCTCAGACAGGGTACAGTTTGAACAAGAGGAGAATAACAGACAACTTCTGGTGAACCACGTAAACATCACATGGATGTCTGTTCCCCAAGCTCAATCCTACAAACTTACTCGAGTACAAGACCTACGTAAATTTCAGGCTTCAGTCAAAAACAAAATCTGCCTCCCAATGTTTTTGATATAAAAACAGAGAAAGCTGGAGAAACTCAGCAGGTCTGGCAGCGTGTGTGGAGACACAAACAGAGTTAATGTTCCCAGTCTGATGTGACTTCTTCAGTTATAGACTGGAGTCACACTGGCCGCAAAATGTTAACTCTGCTTCCCTCTCCACAGATCTTGTCAGACCTGCTGAGTTTCTCCTACATTTTCCATTTTTATTTCAGATTTCCAGCATCCGCAGCACTTGACTTTAATCAATGTTGATTTTATGGCTTTAAGACAATCCTGACTGTCCTGGGGGTTAGTTCAGGGAATGTTTTGGAATCCACTGGGTGTCTATGGATTCCAGTTATTGGAAAGGAAAGACATGGCCCTGTAGCAGAAGGGAGGAGGTGGGAGTACAGGGTTGACGATGAGGCAAGAATATGTTCTCAAACTGGGAGGGAAGATTCAGGCTGCTCTGCCTAGCTGAAACGCCGAGGCCTCACTGGAGCAACATCCCAGGCTCCGTCAGAACTCAAAGTGAACCAGACAACTTACTGCTGGGTGGAGCATTTCTCTAAAACAAACAATCGCCCAATCAGAGATAGTAGGAACTGCAGATGCTGGAGAATCTGAGACCGCAAGGTGTAGAGCTGGATGAACACAGCAGGCCAAGCAGCATCAGAAGAGCAGGAAAGCTGACATTTCAGGTTTAGACCCTTCTTCATAAAAATGAAGGGTGGGTCTAGGCCCAAAACATCAGCCTTCCTGCTCCTCTGATGCTGCTTGGCCTGCTGTGTTCATCCAGCTCTACACCTTGCGGTCTCACATTTCCACCAGACCTTTTCCAACCTCAGGATGCCCTTTATAGTCAGGTCATGTCAGGAAGTAGGGAATGTGGCAGCCAGTTTGCACACAGTAAGGTCCCGCAAAAAAAATCTAGATATTGATCAAATAATCTGTTTCACCGACGTCAAAACCATAAGAAATAGGAACAAGAGTAGGCCATTCAGCCCTTCGGATCCGCTCCATCAGTCAGTAGGATCATGGCTGATCTGGCATTCTTAATGACTTCTTTCCTGCCCTTTCCCCATAGCCCTTGATTCCCAACTGATCAAGAATCTATCTCACCCTTACGACGAATCAAAATACAGAAAGGAGATAGAGGGCTTGGTGACATGGTGCAATGAGAACAACCTCACTCTCAACATCAACAGAACTAAAGGGTTGATCATTGACTTCAGAAAGAAAGGAGGGGAACACACCCCCATCAACGGAACTGAGGTTGAAAGGGTGAAGAGCATCAAGTTTCTCAGAGTGACAATAACCCCGAAAAGCTATCCTGGACTTCCCACGTAGAAGCGACAGTCAAGGAGGCACAGTAACGTCTCTTCTTCCTCAGGCAGTTCAGGAAATTTGGCATGTCCATAAGGACCCTCACCAATTTCTACAGATGCACCATTTAAAGTAAACTGTCCGGGTGCATTACGGCCTGGTACGGCAACTGCTCCATCCAGGACAGTAAGAAATTACAGAAAGTTGTAAACATAGCCCAGACCATCACAGAAGCCAACCTTCCATCCATGGACTCCATTTACATGGCTCGCTGCTGCGGAAAAGCTGCCAACGTCATCAAAGACCCATCACACCCGGGTAATGATCTCCTGCAACCTTGTCCATCAGGCAGAAGATGCAGAAGCTTGAACATGGGCACCAGGTTCAGGAACAGCTTTTCCACAGCTGTTATTAGACTGATGAATAGACTCTCTAGCCTCAAATAACACTGATCTCACTTAGCGCATACACTATGCTATGCCTTTGTCCAAGTCTTTTTGATCTGTACATCCTTTTCTTACTATGATCTGCCTGTACCACTCGTAAACAATGCTTTTCACTAGATTTTGATACACGTATCAATAAAATCAACTAAATATACGTAAGGACTCTGCCCCCACAGCCCTGTGGCAAATAGTTCCAAAGACTGTCAACCCTACAAGAGGTGTAATTCATCCTCATCTTAGTCTTAAATTGGTGCCTTTTATTTATTCATTCACGAGTTGAGGGCATCACTGGCTAGGCCAGCATTTTATTTGCCCATCCCTAATTGCCCAGAGGGCAGTTAAGGTTCAACCACATTGCTGTGGGCCTGGAGGCACGCGTGGGCCAAACTAGGTAAGGATGGCCGTTTCCTTCCCTAAAAAGGACATTAGTGAACCAGATGGGCTTCCCTCCCAAAGACAATCGATAATGGCTTCAAAGTCATAATTAAATTAATTCTCTTAATTCCCATGAGGGGAAACATTCTCTCAACATTTACCCTGTCAAGCCCTTTAAGCTCACCACCACCACCTTCTCAGGGGCAACTAGGGATGGGCAAGAAATGCTGGCCAGCCAGTGGCACCCACATCCCACAAATGGATGGAGAAAAATAATCCTTTATGTTTTAATGAGATCACCTTTTGTTCTTCCAAACTTGTTGACTGAGGGATAAATACTGGTTGACTTTGCTGAGGAAAACATATATACTGTCCAATCGTTTCATCTTGCACTCACCAGGACAGCCAAAAGAATACCATTTTATTTTTAAAAAGGAAATGTCAATTATTCCTTTGTGAAAAGCCAGACAATGACCAGGCAAGTGAACCTTGATTGCTGGAAATATTGCCACGTAAACTGCGTGAAAGTTCAGTTACAAACTAAAGTTTTTAAGGTGACTGCTCAGTACAAGACAAAAGCTTAACAACATGCCTCTCATTTTAGCAAAACGCTAGGTCTGTACACTGAGTCCTCACTTAATGTCGAAAATTAGGGCATTAAGTGGAGGGACTTTAATTGAATCATGGTTTCCCATAGGAATCCATGTTAAAAATCAGAGTTAGGTTAGGCTCCTCTGGACAATATTTTGCTCAGTAGAAACAATGCACAAGTTGATAAACTATATTTGGTGCGTGCAGTGCTTTGGAGTTCCTAGCTGAAAATCTTGAAAAACAAAATAAATATAAAATAAACACTTGACTGTTACGTACTTCAGAACCTTTCCCAGCAGAAAAAAAATTAAAATATTGTTAAGTTGAAATTGTATCCTTGCCCAAATTCTTGCATTTGTCGACAAAATAACCTTGAATTTAAAATATACCTAAACATATCAGAAACACGACAAATTTGGTAACCGTAGAATTATTAAATGTGATTACAGTTCAGCATCTGTCCCTTAAGCTTCAAGATTTGACGTGATTTGTTTCAATACTGTCATGTATACTCAGGTACAGTGAAAAGTGTTGTCTTGTGTTTTACAGAGAGATCATACTATGCTAGCGCATCAGGGTAACAGAGCAGAGTGCAGGATATAATGTTACAGCTGCCAGCAAGGTGCAGGGAGACATCAACATTAACATTAAAAGAGGTCCGTTCAAAAGTCTGACAACAGCAGGGAAGAAGCTGTTCTTGGATCTGTTCATGCACGTATACAGACTTTTACGTTTTCTTTGGGTAGAAGGGGTCTCTGTTTCACGTCTCATTATAAGATGGAATCTGACAGTGTAGCATTCCCTCAGTGAGATGGCTTGTTTTTTTCTTTCCAGATGTTTTAATGCTCAGTCTCTGGTACGAAACTTGGACGTTCAACCATCTGGCTCAGAGGCAAGAGTGCTATTAACTGAGCTACATTTGTTCCAAAAAAAAACCTAAATGGAGGGACTGCAATACAGGAGAGTCCTTGGCCTATCAGATAGGATGATCATTCAACTGCAAGAATGAGTGATTAATCCTTTCAATCGATGCTGTAGGTTTCCACAAAGAAGAGTGACTCAGAACCTCTCTCTTGAATTGTCTCATTCATACTAATCTTGTTATCTATTCATCAGCTGATGGAAGAATTTGGCAGATAACCTGTCTAAACTGTTATGGGTTTCCAAGTCACTGGCTTGATAGATACAACATCTTTTAAAGTACTCAGGTGACTGGAACAGCAAGATCCCACAAACAATCGTGTAGTGAAGTTGGTTCAAGGCTACAAATTCTGACATTTGCAGCACAGAAGGGACCCATTTGGCCCGTCGTGTCGACTCCAGTCAAAAATCAAGGAGGAGATCATTGGCAACACCAAACGCAACCTAGGTGGCTGCTTTGGGGAAAACCTCTGCTCATAGCAATGACCCCAACCTCCCATTTGCTATTTCAATAAACCCCCTTTTACTTTCGCGCTAACATTTCCGTCCAGGGCCTTCTGCAACGTTCCAAAGAAGCACAACATAAGGTCCAGGCATGAGCTTCTCTCATGACTTTATCCCAACTACACACCAGGCCTTAATATCACGTAATCTGCTATGACACACAACTCATTGCTAGCCACTAATGGCCCTCATTAGCAGATATTCATTCTCCAAGGGTAATCATATCCACTCCATGGTCTGTCCAACTGTTTCTCTCTCTCTCTTTGGGCTCTATATTCACCTATCATTCATTCTCTACCCCCTCTCCCCACCCTATCTCCTACGTAAAAACCAACATTATCGTTGTTATCATCAGTTCCAAGGACAGGTTACTGGACCTGAAACGTTAACTGATTTCTGTCGACAGATGCTGCCAGACCTACTCAGCATCTCCAGCGCGCTGTTCAATATCTAGGAGGACCTGATGGGGCTGAGTGGCCAACATCTGCTCCTTTAGCTCACAGTCTGATAGAAGAGAGGAGCAATGAGAGACAAGAGTGAGGAGAGTGGTTCACTGAACTAAGTAAAATACATTTATGCTAATGCTGAAACTCTCAAATTAGGCAAAATGTGAAAAAGGCATGCAGAAATAATGAGGAACAAATACAATGCTAGCATCAGACACATACAAGCACATTATTTTCGAGCCCAAACACAACATATGTATATGAATGGCCTGGTGGTGATTCGGGTGCCCTGTTACCATAACGACTCTACCGCTCAGACAGAGCCTTGGAATACAATGCTGGTCTAATTTTAATTCATCACAGTCTTCAAATAAAGTTTCTGATGTATCCAGTCTCATTTCTCCCGAGGACCTTCTGACAAAAGGTTGGATATTCACGAATTACTAGCCACACCTCCCTCCCCAACCCCACCACCCACACACACACACACACACACACACACACAAAGAGCCAAACAAATATAATTTTCACTGCTGAGAAATCCGGCTGTTGCACTGTACTCAACACCTGCTCCCACAAATAGGGCACACTGCGAACAAGCCCATCGATATTTCTCAAAAGAGAACGCTATCTGGGGTAGATGGGAACTCGGTGTAACCAGATCAGACATAATCTTATTGAATGGTACAGCAGGCTCAAGAGGCTGAGTGGCCTAATTCTGTCTCTAATTCTTATCTTCAAAATGGGGCTTGTGTAAAAAGAATTAAGATACACAAATTAGCAGCAAAAGAACATAAAAGACATAGAAGCGGAAATAGGCCATTCAGCCCATCAAGTCTGCTCCATTATTCAAAGAGATCATGGCCGATCTGATGACCCCCAACTCCACTTTCCTGTCTTTGCTCCAACACCCTCAATTCCCTTAGCAATTAAAAATCAGTCTGTGTCAGCCTTGACTATATTTAACGGCACAACCTCAATAGAAAGGAAATTCCTCCTCATCTCTGTCTTAAATGTGCGCCTCCTTATTCTGAGATGATGCCTTCTGCTCCTAGAGAGGGAACAGGGAAATAAGCTTTCCACATCAACCATGTCAAGTTCCTCAAGAATCTTAAATATTTCAATTAGGTCACTTCTATATTCCAAGGTGTACAGGCCCAATCTCTCCCCTTAAAACAGCCCCTCCATACCTGGTGTCAGCCTAGTAAACCTTCTCTAGGCTGCCTCCAAAGCCAGTAATAGGGCGAATAGCTGTTAAAATTTTAGTTTAGGCCCATACACCAAACCTTGTTAGCACATCTCCTGCCATTACACACTACCTATTGTTAGTCACTAACCGTCCCCATTAACAACTACTCACCCTCCCAGCCAGACCGTCATCAGCTCCTTTGACTATACAACTGCTCTTCTCTCTCTTTGGGCTCTATCCTATCATTTACTCCCTACCCCACACCCCACCTCCATATTTTCTACATATAAACCAAATATGTTTTCCCATCTACCATCAGTTCTGAGGAAGGGTCTCGATTAGCTTGATTTTTTTCTTCACAGATGCTGTCAGACCTGCTGAGGTTTTCCAACAACTTCTGTTTTTGTTCCAAATGTGAACTCTTGTTTTCTCTCCACAGTGGCTGCTGGACTTGCTGAGCTTCTCCAGCAATTTCTGTTTTTGATACTGAATAGTTGGTGACATCGCGTCTGAGATCTATGATGGTCTCTTGCAAGAATTCTGAAAAAGAGTCTAGGCCCGAAACATCAGCCTTCTTGCTCCTCTGATGCTGCTTGGCCTGCTGTGTTCATCCAGCTCTACACCTTGTTATCTCAGATTCTCCGGCATCGGCAGTTCCTACTATCTCTGAAGCAACTTAAGAGTAAGTTCACATCACTACAACTTTCAGAGTAACAAACTCCAGAACCAGAAGCGGAGCTGAAGGATGATTAGTCTTTTATATCCTGACGTGTGCAGCTTAGCTTGTGATGTCAGTTAACCCTTTACGAAAGGCCGTAACTACCAAATGCAACAATGTTAAACCCCTTAAAACTGAGGTACTTCACAATATGGTTAATTCTTCCAGATTCCAGACAGTACAGTCCTACTCAAGATAACAAGGTGTAGAGCTGGATGAACACAGGCCAAGCAGCATCAGAGGAGCAGGAAAACTGATGTTTCGAGCCGAGACCCTTCTTCAGACTCAAGTCGACTTGTTTCTTTCATTCATTTACAGAATGTGTGTATCACTGGCCTAGCCAGCATTTGCTGTCCATCTGCAATTGCCCAGAGGATGATTAAGATTCAAAGACATTGCTGTGGGTCTGGAGTCACATGTAGGCCAGACCGGGTAAGGATAGCAGTTTCCTTCCCCTAAATGACATCAGTGAACCAGATGGGTTTTTCTAACAATCGACAATGGATTAATGATCACAAGATTCGTAATTATAGATTTTTGTTGAATTCAAATTCCACACCTGCCATGGCGGGATTCAAACTCGAGTTCCCAAACCATTACCTAGTTCTCTGGATTAATAGTTCTAGTGATGATGCCACGAGACCATTGCCTCTCCAGGCCATAACCTCTGGCTCAGTTCCCACTGGGCAGCTCCACAGTAACTTGCTGGTGCGATTTGGTGGGAAGGCGGATGGGAAACCCTGTGGAAGAATCCGCAAATCAGGAGCTGTCCGTCGTATTTGCTGCTACAGTCACGCTGGGATGTGATTCAGCGATCATTCCCACTGCACAAGTCTATCAACAGTGTAGAGCCAAATGTGCTCGACTAATAGTAAACCCGGCCTCTAGGTTCCACCTGCACCAGCATCACCTGGCCCCAGAAGTGTCTCCCTATTGGTTTAAATGTCCCATTCTACAAGTCACTCATCAAGGAAGCTGATGGAAAAGCCTTGCTCCAACCCACACTTGCCCAGACCAATCTATTGAAGGAGCGTTGAAGATGTCTCACCAACTCGACTGATGATACTTTCCCACTTTGTAGAAATTTACAAAGCAGGCCGTTTAGCTCACCAACACTGTTGGTGGTTACATACCATCGGCACACCCCTGTTTCCAATGATGGTTGGCCTCCGGCTCAAATCCTCCCTCTTCATGATGCAGGGAGAGTAGATGATCAGAGGGACCAGGTAAAGTGCTACTAAGAATCCAAGATATGCAAAGAGTAGAAAAATCTGAAAAACTGAAAGCAAACGAGTGAAAATTATTAGCTGGCGAGACAGGAAAGGTCTTTGAGACTAAACGGATGCCGATTAAGACAATGGGCCAAGACTTTACTGGTACAGTCATGGCAATACACCTTTAAGCTGCTGATCCTCAAATGATTTACGCCTCCCCACCATCAGCCTTATAGAAATGGCAGCATGTAATAGTCTTAGTTTACATTATATGTTCATTAAATATGTCATGAAAACTTAAGGCTGACACTCAACAACACAAGGATCTTTTTAAATGAGACTTGTATTTCTGCCTTGGCCCAGAAGAATAGTAGTTGACATTTTGAAGTCTCATTTCTCCTGCTTTGAAATAGTTGTTAGATTGTTAAAGGTATCCAGTTTCTTCATTCTGTCTTCATTTGCTTTCTCTCTGGTTTACCTAGTCTGTCTTTATCTCACTGCATTTTTCTTTCCGCATCCGATGTAACTAATTCATCCCATTTCTCACTCTGTTGTTCCTCCGTTCCTTTCTCAAACCTGCAATCTCCTTGTTTAAGATGACAGATGGTTGCTGTTTTTATTCAGAGAAGCTTCAAGTACCAATGGCTCTCGCTGAGCGGTTAGCAGCTCACAACTCCCAGCAACGCAAACCGCCAAACTCACCACAAGGTTAGGACAGAAATCTAACTCCCAAGACATATGGCAAGACAGATAATCTGTTCCACAAAAATCTAGGCAGACGGGAGAAGTTAGGTGTTAGGGTAACGAACCCAGTCATGCAAGGATCAACAGCCGACTACGTACCAACTTTCTCTGATCGGGAAAACTGCCCAGCAATGAGCCAGGCCAATATCGTAGCAGCAGCAACTGCGCCAATGTGCAGGAAAGGTGCCGTAGCCTGTTCGAGTGGAAATAAAACAAAAAAACCATCAATCTCACGGTTCACTTTCTTGCTCAGTCAATCTTTGATGCAGCAGTCGATGGTGATCTGGAGTGTGCTGCGTGGTGGACAAAGTTTCAACAGTAACTTTTCAGAAGAAAAATGGATAAATAATTGAAATGGGAAAGATTGCAGGTCAATGCAAAGAGTGTGGGCTGACTGGCGAGGCCTCTCAAAGACAGAAGATAAACTGAAATAAAAGCAAACTATGTGGAGGTTGGAAACAAAACGGAGAAAAACACTGACATACTGGAAGCTGACAGCATCTATGGAGACAAGCTAGCACAGGCAACACGACACGAATGGCCTCCTTCCATGTTCAATCATTCTCCAATTCTCTGAAGGCCATCCATTGTAATTCCACCACATGCAAAATGAAATAGAAAATTGACAAGCAGAGCACAGCAGAGAGAGGGTGGGCACAATAGTGAAATGTCACTGGACAAGTGATACACAACAATCCATGTTAATGCTCCAGAGTTATGGGTTCAAATCCCATTGCAGCTGGTCTAATTTGAATTCAATGAATAAATCTGGAATTGGAGGGCTCTTGTGTTCTAGTGGTCACATCCATACCTCTGGGCCAGGAGGGTTCCCATATATTCAACAGGGAGTTAGATGTGGCCTTGCACCTAAAAGGTACAAGGGGTATGGAGAGAAAGGGGGAGTGGGATACTGAAATTGCGTGATGAGCCATGATCATATTGAATGGTGGTAAAGGGCCGAATGGCCTACACCTGCACCTATTTTCTCTGTTTCAAGTTTCACCTGCTCCAAAGGTGTGTCATAACATCTCTGCAACATGAAAATGTGGAACTGAAAGCCAGTGATGAATATCATTGACTGTTGACAAAACCCAATTGGTTCACTAGTACCCATTAGGGAAGGTTATCAGTTGTCCTTAACTGGTCCGGCAGATACGACTCCAGACCCACAACAACATAAATGATTCCAAATGGTCTTGAGAAATGGGCCAAGCAAGTCACTCAGTTCAAGACACTTAGGATGGGCACCACATTCTGGAGTACGTGGGTTCAAATCTCTCCATGGCAGATGGTGAAATTTGCCCTCAATAAAGATCTGTAATGAAAA
Source organism: Ginglymostoma cirratum (assembly GCA_024137785.1). Lineage (NCBI taxonomy): Eukaryota > Metazoa > Chordata > Chondrichthyes > Orectolobiformes > Ginglymostomatidae > Ginglymostoma > Ginglymostoma cirratum. Next base: position 59,120,680 of record JAHRHZ010000264.1, on the reverse strand, counting down.
GCTAGCCTAATAGCGACCATGTAGCCACTGTCAACAAACATCCTTTCGGAAAGGAAATCTGCCATCCTGACCTGGTCACAGCCTACATGGAACTGCAGTCCCAAAACAACGTGCTTGACTCTTAACAGCAATTAGGGATGGACAATAAATGCTAAGCCAGCCCACGATACCCATTTCTCACAGACAAGTAATAATTAATGCTGGCCAGAAAGGAGAGAGAAAGGAATACTTACTTGGAACGATATGAGAATAATATCCCATTCTTCATTCCACAGCTGATTAACTGAGATCACGGCGACCAGAATAGCTACCAGCACCACTGTTAACCCAACCTAGGGAGGAGATTGAAAAAAAAAGAGAAGTTAGCATTTTGCATCAACTCCCATAGGTGGTCCATACAATCAAGGGGAAGATGATTTGAAAGCGCAAGGTTCTGCAGGGGAATTAGATGGAGTTTAGAAAGCAGCAGTACAACGCCCTCAATTGCCAAAGCATAAAAGTTTTTGGAATCTCGGAACAGGAAGAAGAGGCTATTCAGCGTATCCAGTTTCTTCCAGAATTTCACGACAAGATTGCCGATCTGTACCTCAACTGCATCGATCCACCTTAGCTCTGCACAATCCTTGATCCCCTGAGCCAATATTTTTTTAAATAAAACCAATCTTTGTCTTGAAAGCATCAACTCCCAACATCCACAGCCTTTACAAATTTGAATGGAAGGTTTGAATTATAGAGAGGCTGGAAAGGCTGAGACTTTTTTCACTGAAGCAAAGGAGATTGAGGGGTGACCTTATAGAGGTTTATAAAATCATGAGAGATATAGATAAGGTGACTTGCAAGTGTCTTTTGCAAGGGTGGGAGATTTCAAGACTAGAGGGCATACTTTTAAGGTAAGAGGAGAAAGATTTTAAAAAAAAAAGACATGGGGGCAATTTTATTCTAAACAGTGTGGAATGAACTTCTGAAGGAAGTGGTGGATGTAGGTACAGTTACAACGTTGAAGAGACATTTAGATAATTTCATGAACATTAAAAAAGGCAGGTAGCAGTGGCTCAATGCTTAGCACTGCTGCCTCATGGTGCCAGGGACCTGGGTTCGATTCCAGCCTCCGGCGATAGCTTTGGGAGAACGTGGAAACTCCACACGTGTCTGTTTGGGTTTCCTCCCACAGTCCAAAGACGTGCAGGGTAGGTGGATTGTCCACGCTAAATTGCCCAGAGTGTTCAGGGATGTGTAGGTTAGGGGTGTTAGCCATGGGAAATGCAGGGCTACAGAGAAAGGGTATGGGTATGTATCTGGGTGGGATGCTCTGCATAGCGTCAGGATGGACTTGTTGGGCCAAATAGCCTGTTCCCACACCGTATGGGCTCTATGAAAGGCTTAGAGGGATACAGAACTATTTTAGTTTAGGATTATAGCCGGCATGAACCAGTTGGACTCAAGGGTCTGTTTCTGTGCTGAATGACTGTACACTAAAAACTCGTCAGACAGACTGTGAGCAGTACCCAAGGTTTTTCTAAGTATATTAAGAGAGAGAGGATAGCTTAGTTCTGAAGGAGGGTCTAGGCCCAAAACGTCAAGCTTTCCTGCTCCTACGATGCTGCTTGGCCTGCTGTGTTCATCCAGCTCCACACCTCGTTATCTCTTGTCAAGAGAAGCGGATTTGTCTTGCACATAAAACTAAATTAATTTGAAACGCTGACCTAAGTAGTGACACCCACATCCCATGAACAAATTTTTTTTAAAGGCAGCAAACTGGCTGACCAATTATTTTGTACTGCTCTTCACAGTGAGAGAGGTGGGGGGATGGGGGTAGGGGAAAATAAATGGGAGGAAAATCCAAAAGTAATCAAGGCAAATAACTTAAAGGATTGAATACAATTAAAACCAGTAGGTGAAGAAAATACTGGGACTTATGATTAGCATGTCTCTGGGACCTGTTACATTCCATTCCAGAGTTAGCACAAGGTGAAGCCGTCTCCAGCTTTGCGTCTGTCTGAAAATTCAATTTGAACCAAATCAGAAAGCAAAGTTAAAAAAAGTTAAAAGGTTGCAACCTGGCTCCTCATACAGGGTCAGGACGGGGTGGGGGGGTGGCTGGTGTGCGTGTGCATGTGCGCTCAGTGGGGGTGGAGGTGGGAGGTGGTCGGTCGTGGTGTACTTAGAGAGTGGCACAGCAGCAGACTGAGAGTGAGAGAGAGTGATCACATTTGGCAGACCCAAATGGATAAGGATAACAAGCTGTGGAGCTGGATGAACACAGCAGGCCAAGCAGCATCAGAGGAGCGGGAAAGCTGACGTTTCGGGTCTAGACCCTTCCCGAAACGTCAGCTTTCCTGCTCGGCCTGCTGTGTTCATCCAGCTCTACACCTTGTTATCTCAGATTCTCCAGCTTCTGCAGTTCCTACTATTTCCAAATGAAGAAGGATCTGTTCTTCCAAATATCTAATTTGTTCTTTTGAGGATTCAAGGAAGGATTATGGAATCCAGTGCCTTGATTGTCTGAAACTGTTCTTTTGTTTTGAAGAAACAAAAGGTCGTACCAACGTAATAATAAGAGCAGGAATATACCATTCGGCCCATTAAGTCTGCCCTGCTCTGGATGTCAACTTCTCTTTCCTGCCAGCTGCCGATAGTCTTCACCTCCTTGATACTTCAAAAATCCACCTTTAGATACTTTTAGTGGTTGTCTCGCTGGTGGAGAATCCAGTCAGAGGAAATTCCTTCACTTCTCCTTTATCCTGTAACCATGTCCCCGAGTTTGAGATTCATCCGTTGAACAGGTCAATGAGGCACCATTAATCAAACAGCACGTAGCAGAAGTCACACTACTTAAGCTAATTCCTCGGGATTTTTCGACAGGGGTCCAAGTTACTGAGAGTTACTGCTACTGTGGGGACAGTTCTGTTCAGATATCGGTTGCAGCCTGTTGAGAAAAATCAGCTACCTCACTTATCACCTCCTATAGAGGATGCAGATTGTGGCTGATTGTAATTCAGTCCAGTGAGAGCGCAAAAATACTGGAACAGCAGTTCTCCTAGACAAGGCTCCAAAAGGAATTATTATAGTCAGAGTCATACAGCACAGAAACAGACCCTTCAGTCCATGCCGACCATAATCCCAAACTAAACTAGTCGCAGCTGCCTGGTCCAGAAGGGTCTAGGCCCGAAACGTCAAGATTTCCTGCTCCTATGATGCTGCTTGGCCTGCTGTGTTCATCCAGCCCCATACCTTGTTATCTCCATCCAAACCTTTGCTATTCATGCACCTATCCAAATGTCTTTTAAACATTGTAATTGTACCCACATCCACCACTTCCTCAGGAAGTTCATTCCACACATGAACCACCCTCTGTACGAAAAAAAATTACCCCTCGTCTTTTCTAAATCTTTCTCCTCTCACCTTAAGACAGTCTCCTAGTCTTGAAATCACTCACACTAGGGAGAAGGTACTTGCCATCCATCTCCATCACTCACGGTTTTATAAATCTCCTGCATTCCAGTGAAGAAAGTCCCAGCCTATCCAGCCTTTCTGGAGGCTCAAATCCTCCATTCCAGGCAACATCCTGGTAAATCTTTTCGGAACCCTGTCCAGCTTAATAAGTTTCAATTTGAGTTATAAGACATAGGAGCAGAAATTAGGCCATTCTGCCCATCAAGTCTGCTCCGCCATTCAATCATGGCTGATAAGTTTCTCAATCCCATTTTCCCCGCTTTCTCCCCATAACCCTTGATAATCAAGAACCTATCTATCTCCGTCTGAAATATACTCAATGACCCGGCCTCCACAGCCTTCCGTGGCAGTGAATTCTATAGATTCACCACTCTGGCTGAAGAAGTTTCTCCTTATTTCCGTTCTAAAAGGTTTTCCATTTACACTAAGGCTGTGCCCTTGGGTCCTCGATTCTCCTACCAATGGAAACATCTTCCCAGCATCCACTCTGTCCAGGCCACTCAGTATTCTAAGTTTCATTATTCTTTTTATGGCAGGGCGAGCAGAACTGCACACAGTACTCCAGAAGAGGCCTCACCAACGTCCTGTACAACCTCAACCTCCTATATCCAAAAGGCCTGCGCAATGAAGGCAAGTTTGCTAAATGCCTTCTTAACCATCCTGTCTACCTGTGATGCAAATTTTAAAGAATTATGCACCTGAGCATTCTTGACATCTTCTGAACAAATTACATGTGAAGATCCCAGTGACAACCTCCCGTATTAAGTGACATCCAGGATGCCAATCAGCAACCGTCTTGAATATCATTGAACAGATGGAATACAACGTAGGGAAATAGGAAGCTATGCACTTTGGCAAGACAAATAGAAGAGCTGAATATTATTTAAACGGATAAAGACTGCAGAATGCTACACAGAGGGATATGGGAGTTCTCATTGATGATTCACACAAAGTTAGTATCCAAGTTCAGCGGGTAACAGAGAAGGCAAGTGGAACACTGGCCTTTATTTCAAAAGGCAATGGAGTACAAAGATAGGGATATTTTGATTAAAATGTATAAGGCACTAATCAAGCTATAGCAGGAATATGGTAAATAGTTTTGGACTTCTTATTTGAGGAAGGATAGACTGACATTGGAGGCAGACCAGAAAAGGTTCACTTGGCTGGTACCAGGTATGGAGGGACTGTCTTATGGGGAGAGATTGAGTAGGTTGGGCCTGTACAAATTGGTGTTTAGAGAATGAGAGGTGACCTTATTGAAACATACAGGATTCCTGGGGGACTTCACAGGGGAGACGCGGATGTTTCCCTTGTGGGATAGTCCAGGACCAGACGGCATCCTCTCAGTATAAGGAGTTGCACATTTAAGACAGAGGTGAGGAGGAATTTCTTCTCCCAGAGGGGAATGGATCAGTGGAATTCTCTACCACACAAGGCTGTACAGGCTGGGTCATTAAGTATATTCAAGGCTGAGATAGTTCCCTTACGCATTAAAAATCTGTCTAAGGTTAATGGGGAAAAGACAGGAAAATGGAGTTGAGGATGATCAGCTCAGCCACAATCTCACTGAATGGCAGTTCAGACTCGATGGGCCGAATGGTCTATTTCTGCTCTTATATCTTATTGTCTGACCTGCTGATGCAGAGGCTGGAAGGCTACCCACTGAGCTATGGCTGACCAGAAGAGAGACCCACACACAAAGCAGAATTTAAGTCTGTTCTGGATAGACAGCAATTGACTCCACTGTGATGCCCAACTTGGTTCAACAGTCATTGGCAAATCAAGGAGAGATCATAAAACCCACAGCTTACAGCGCAGAAAGGAGGCCATTCGTGCCATGATGCCAGTACCAGCTCTTTGGAACAGCTATCCAAATAGCCCCATTCTCTTCCCCATTCTAACCGTCCCAATGCTAACAGCTCCAATCATTAGATTGGGCACCAGACTAGTACCATGGGTGACTGAAACAAAGCAAGAGGTGATTCAGCAATCAAGACATAGAGATAAGAGCCATACTAATTAGGAGCAGGGTTAGGCCATTCAGCCCCTCAATCCTGCTGTGCCATTCCATAAAAGTCATGGCTAACACCATTTCTCCTCATTCCCATAAACCTTCAGCCCCTCACTTCTCAATAATCTATCTCCTTCTGCCTTAAAGAGGAAGGGAGTCTCAGCGGTTGGGGAGCAAAGATTTTCCACAACAGAAATACTTTCCTCCCTACTTGTAAGCTATGATACCTCAGTTCTAGAGTGTCCTGCAAGAGGCAACATCTTTTCCACATTCACCCAGTCGAGTCCCCCGAGGATCCTATGTGCTTGAACCAAGTTACCGCCTCCTCTTCCAAACACCAGGGAATAAAAGCTGAGCCAAGCAAAGCAACGTGCCCAATTTCCCACACTTACCTTGTGCAGCCAGTGCAAGTTCATCTGTTGCCCCACCGCGATGTGGCACAATGCTAAAATCTGAAAGAGAGTCCGTATTACATGAGTCAGTGGAATCAGAAACTTGCAGCACGGAAAGAGGCCATTCAGCCCATAATACCTAACCTGGCTCTTTGAATGTTATAGCACACCGCACCCTCTTGCAGCACTGAATCATCTCTCAGCGAGCGCAGTCCATTTGATTCCCTGCCCCTTGCACCCCTGCCATCTCAAACTGCCCCAGGGGAACTGGACCAGTCCTCAAAGCTGGTCGAGATGTGTGTGTACCTCAGACACGGGGGGGTGGGGGGTGGTGTGGTGGTGTGGTGATCAGCCTCTTTTACAGCTTTCTGTGATGAAGGTTGAAAGGTAAAGTCAGTTCGTTACCATCAGGCGGAGACAGTGTCGTCATGGTAATGCTACTGGGCTATCAATCCAGAGGCCTCGGCCATGCTCAGGAAGTGGGTTTAAAGTGCACCATGGGGCCTAGTGGAATTAAATTCACTTAATAAATCTGGAATCTCATTAATTGTGGCCATGACAACCGTCATCAATTGTTATAAATAAACCAATTCAGCTCACCACTGTTTATAAGGCCATAGATTTTACAAGCAGACTGAAGCCATTCAGCCCATCAAGTCTGCTCTATCGTTTGATTGTGGCTGATACGTTTCTCAACCCCATTCTCCTGCCTTCTCCCTGTAACCCTTGATCCCCTTACTAATGAGGAACTTATCAATCTCTGTTTTAAACAAACTCAAGGACTTTGCCTCCACAGCCCTCTGTGGTAATGAGTTCCACAGATTCTCCAGCCTCTGGCTGAAGAAATTCCTCATCTTAGTTATAAAGGGTCATTCCTTCACCCGGAGTCTGGGCCCTTGTGGCCGAGTCTCTCCTACTCGTGGAAACATTTTGTCCATGTCCACTCTACCCAGGCCCTTCCGTATTCTATAAGTTTCAATCAGATCCCCCGTCATCCTTCTAAACTCCATAGAATGCAGACCCAGAGTCCTCAACCGTCCCTCATATGACAAGCTCTTCATCCCCAGGATCATTCTTGCAAACCTCCTCTGGACCCCCTCCAATGCTAGTATATTCTTACTTAAATACAGGGTCTAAAACTGCTCACAATATTCCAAATGCAGTCTGACCAGAGCCTTATACAGACTCAGAAGTACATTTCTACTCTTGCATTCCAGCCCACTTGAAATTTATGCTCACATTGCCTTCCTAACTGCCAACTTAACCTGCATGTTAACCTTAAGAGAATCCTGAACCAGTACTTCCGAGTCCCCTTGCGCTTCAGAATTTGAAAGCATTTCCCCATTTAGAAAATAGTCTCCACCTCTATTCTTCCTACAAAAGTGCATAACCTCACACTTTCCCACATTGTATTCTATCTGCCCCTTCTTTCTCCATTCTCCCAGCCTGTCCAAGTCCTTCTGCAGCCTTCCCACTTCCTCAACACTACCTCTCCTTCCACCTCTCTTTGTATCATCTGCAAACTTTGTAACACTGCCCTCAGTTCCTTCATCCAGAGCATTAATGTATATTGTGAATAGTTGTGGTTCCAACAATGACCCTGTGGAACTCCACTAGTCACTGGCTGCCATCCTGAAGAAGATCCCTTTATTCCCACTCTCTGCCAGTCAGCCAATCCTCTATCCATGCCAGTACCTTGTGCCTAACACCATGGGCTCATCTTATTTTGCAGTCTCCTGTGTGGCACCTTTTGAAAATCCAAATAGATCACATCCATTGTCTCTCATTTATCTAACTTACTCATTACCGCCTCAAGGAATTCCAACAGACTTGTCAGGTATGACCTACTCTTGGTAAAGCCGTGCTGACTCAGCCCTATCTTACTACATACTTCCAAGCACCGCGCAATCTCATCCTTAATAATGGACTCCAAAATCTTACCAACAACTGAAGTCATGCTAACCAGCCTATAACTTCCTACCTTCTGCCTCCCTTCCTTCTTAAGCAGGGGCGTTACTTTAACCATCTTCCAGGACCCTCCCTAACTCCAGTGATTCCTGAAAGATCCACCAATGTCTCTGTAATCTCCTCAACTAACCCCTTCAGACCCTTGGGGTGTAGTCCCTCTGGTTTGTGTAATTTATCCACCTTCAGACCTTTCAGATTCCCCAGCACCTTCTCCGTAGTGCCCCCTGACTCTCTTGCAGTTCTGGTATGCTGCTGGTGTCTTAAAGAGTCATAATATCCCTACAGTGTGGAAGCAGGCCATTTGGCCCATTGAGTTCACACTGACCCTTCAAAAAGTAGTCCACCCAGACCCATGGTCCTAGCCTATCCCTGCAATTCCCATGGCTAGTCTATCCAGCCTGCACCTCCTTGGATAGTATGGGGCAATTTAGCATGGCCAGTCCACCCTAACCTGCACAGCTTTGGGCTGTGGGAGGAAACCGGAGCACTCAGAGGGAACCCAACACGAGGAGAATGTGCAAACTCCACACAGACAGTCACCCAAGGGTTGAATCAAACCTGGATCCCTGGCGCTCTGAGGCAGCAGTGCTAACCACTGTGCCACCCTTAAGGGGAGGAAATCTGCCATCCTCACCCAGATTCCAAACTCACAACGACAATGTAGTTGACTCTTAACCACCCTCCGAAATGTCTGTGCAAGCCATTCAGTTTAAGGGCAGTTATGCATGGAGAGCAGTTGCAGGCCCAGCAACACCCATATCCTCAGAGAAAAAGGCAAAAAATAAAATTGACGCCATCATTCAGGATCTATGAACAGGGAGGCCTGGCCAAGTCAAGCCTTCCCGTGAAAGGAGGAACTAAACACTGGGAACAGCACGGGCGACCCAAGAACCCAATGTTCATCAAGGTGAGTGGACCCAATGTTCAGTCAAAGATGGACGTTTTTGGCAATGTGACATGCATTTGGATTTCTCACGCTCTCTTTGGTCTCAAATTCCACCTTGCAATTACACTGCCAAATATTAGGGCGCACTCACATATTCTCACCCTCTCCCCAGGGAGGATGCCTTCACATTCGGGGCCAATGAGGGTACCACGAGGGAAGCAGCTTGGGCAATGAGCGCACGGCATCATTTATCCCCCTTCCTCGTCGGCTCACTCCCGTAACCACATTTCCCCGTCTTTCAACCCTTGAAAGAGGTCAAGACCATATGAAATAGCAACAGGGGTAGGCCATTTGGCCCCTCAAGACCGTTCAGCCATTCAATCGGATCATTGTTGATCGGACATTCCTCTCATCCACTTTCTTGCCCTTTCCCTGTAACCCTTGAATCTCCAACTGGTCAAGAATCTGTCTCAGCATTAAATATACACAAGGACTCTGCCTCCGCAGTGCAAGGAGTTCCAAAGACTCTCAATCCTCAGAAGAAATTCCTCCTCATCTAAGTTTTAAATTAGTGCCCCTTTATTCTGAGACTATGCCCTTTGGTCATGGACTCACCCATCAGGGGAAACATCTTCTTAGTATTTACCCTGTCAAGCCCTTTAAGAACAAAAACAACGTTGCTGGAAAAGCTCAGGTCTGGCAGCATTCGTGAAGGAAAAAATAGTATTAACATTTCGGGTCCGGTGACCCTTCCTCAGAACCTGTCAGTTCTGAGGAAAGGTCACCGGACCCAAAACGTTAGCTCTGTTTTTACCTTCACGGATGCCGCCAGAACTGCTGAGCTTTTCCAGCAACGTTGTTTTTGTTCCTGATTTACAGCATTTGTGATTCTTTTTATTAAGCCCTTTGAGAATCCCACGGGTTTCAAAGTAATGCAGGAAGTCAAGGCATCCTGCTGTCACTGCACAGTTCTCCCCCTCTGTTCCTCCAGGCTACACCGCCCCTACTCTTCTTCCCCTCCATTATGAAGGCAACATTGGAAATCCCATTACAGTGAATTTCACCCCAAATATTTCCACATCATCCTGAAAACAAAATTTCCCTGCAGTTCAGACACAAAGATCTCCTTCCAAACTTACCAGTAAAAACGTCACATATATGAATCCAGTCGATGCTAGGACTAGCACTGGGACTGACCAATCATTCCAGTAACCCTTCTTATTGTACATGTACCTAAAAACAAAAAACAACAGGGCAACTTTAGGCCAGTCATCACCGAATTAACACAAAAACCACCTACATTTGAGTTGAGCCTTCAATGCAGTAAAATCAATCCCATGGAGCTTCACAAGACGTTGTCAGAAAAGAATTTAGCAATGAGCCTCATAATTATGTAACAGTGCCTTCACACAGGAGTTGTCCACTCAGCCTGTTCCATCTATACTGGCTCTCTGCAAGATCAACACACCAAGAATTGGAAGAACACATGCAAGGTAGTGGGGCCGGAGGGGTTTAGAGATGGTGGGGAGTGGGGGAGTGAGGGAAAAGGGCCATGAACAATCCACTCCCTTTGTAAAACCTCGATTATACCAGCCTCTGGGTGAGGTGTTCCCCATCCTAATCAATCACTGTGGGGAATAAAACCTTTTCTTTTATGTTATTGTTTCCGCTGCTGATCTCTGCCCTCTAGTGCTTGATCCTCCTGCTAATTGCGACAACAACCCTGACCAATTCTGTCCAAACCCTCCTGAAGTTTTTTTTTTATTGAGCACCTCCATCGGATCCCCCTTTAGCATTCATTTCTGCAACAGTCCCAACCTCCTCCTGTCCATCCACACAACCAACAATCCTCAACTCCAGTACCATTGCTCTGAATGCCATGGCCATCGGGACTCAAAATCAACCTATTTGACCAAGATTTTTGATCCTAAGTCGGGTCTTAGAGGAGCAACCAGGGAGGGCAGGGGGTAGGATTTGGGAAGAGAATCCCAGAGCTTAGTCATAGAGTTATCGTTACAGAGATGCACAGCACAGAAACGTACGCTTTGGTCCAACTCGTCCATGCCAACCAGATATCTTATATTAATCTAGTCCCATTTGCCAGGATTTGGCGCATATGCCTCTAAACCCTTCCTTTTCATATGCCCATCCAGGTGCCTTTTAAATGTTGTAATTGTATCTGCCTCCACCACTTCCTCTGGCAGCTCATTCCATACACGCACCACCCTCTGTGAAAAAGTTGTCCCTTAGGTCTCTTTTAAATCTTTCCCCTCTCGCTGTAAGTTTATGTCCTCTATTTCTGGGGTCCCCGACCCTGGGGAAAAAACCTTGGCTATTCACCATATCCGTGCCCCTCATGATTTTATAAACATTTATAAGGTCACCTCTCAGCCTCCAACACACCAGGGAAAAAGCAGCCCCAGCCGACTCAGCCTCCCACTACAACTCAAACCCTCCAACCCTGGGAACATCTTTTTTGAACCTTTTCAAGTCTCTCAACATTCTTCCTATAGCAAGGGGAGCAGAATTGATCACAGTATTCCAAAAATGGCCTAACCAAGGTCTTGAACAGTCACAACATGGCCGTCCCAACCCCTATACTCAATGCACTGACCAATAAAGGCAAGCGTATCAAATGCCTTCTTCACTAGTCTGTCCACCTGCAACTCCACTTTCAAGGAACTGCGAACGTAAGTCCTGACCTGATTTGCCTTTCCAAAAATGCAGCACCTCACGTTTATCTAACTTCAACTCCATCTGCCACTCCTCGGCCCATAGGCCCATCTGATTAAGTCCCTCTGTACTCAGAGGTAACCTTCTTCACTACACCTCCAATGTTGGTGTCATCTTACAAACTTACTAACCATGCCTCCTATAATCACATCCAAATCATTTATATAAATGACAAAAAGCAATCTGTTACGACAGTGCGCTACTCCAGCCTCGGTCACGCCAACTCACTCTACGATTTATAACAAAAACAATTTTTTTTCATAATTTCACCATAAATACCATTGTTGGTTTCTGATCAAAGCAAATCCTATTCAATGGCAATTTCATTGCATTTTAGAGCAGACTCGATGGGCTGAATGGCCTACTTCTGCTCCTATATGTTAACATGCATAGAACCATAAATCCCTCTAAATATCACCAAAAGACACACAGAGTTCAGGGAAAAAAGGAAGGGAAAAACACAGCTTTCTTTGCAAAGAAAGAAATACTCCTTGGTCAATGGAGATGTTTAATTTATTGATGGGATATGGGTGTTGTTGTCTAGGCCAGCATTTATTGTCTGTTCCTAATTGCCCAGAGGGCAATTAAGAGTCAACCACATTGCTGTGGGTCTGAAGTAACATGTACACCAGAATGGGTAAGGACAATAGATTTGCTTCCCTAAAGGACATTAGTGAACCAATGGACTTCCCCAACAAACAGTGTTATGATAATCATTAGACTCTTAATTCCAGATTTTTCTATTGAATTCAAAATTCCACTACCTGCCATGGCAGGATTTGAACGCATGTCCTCAGAACATTAGTTGGCTATCTGGATTACTAGTGTAGCCACAATACCACAGGGCCATCGTCACCCCTTAGATTATTCAAGAAGACAGAAGAATAAAACATAAGATGTTCCAAAATCTCTTATTCTGATGTTCTGTCATGTGTAGTCAGGTCACTAACCGTGCACAGTCTTCTCTGGAGTCCTAGCAGACTCAGATTTCTCAGGAAATACAATATTTAGCTGTTCTTTCAACAACTCTTTTGGAAGAGCAAATAGGTTGCTCCCTGAACTGAAAAACAGCACCCTTCCAGGAAAGGGAGATGAACTCAGCAGATCTTGCTTGCAGGCTTCCAGCTTCCCAACTGAAGGCCAGATTGAAAAAACAAGAACGCCTCCAAAATAGTCATTGTTCAAAACCAGCCCCCGCAGAGTTGGCAACAGAGTAAGGTATTCTCAACATGTGATTTCTAGAAAGCCTTTATTAGAAAAAAAAATTCCGATATTCACTGTGACATTTCAATGACCTCTTTTAAAGAGATCACTCCAAGTTTCCAAAACATATCAAACTTCTCCACAATCTTTCAGAACTTAAATCCAGCAAAAAAAGTTAGCTATGAATCATCTTCGTAACACAAGGACTCAAGAGCCACAGTGGGAGAGACATTATAGCTCAGGAAGAGGAGGCCATTCATCCATCAAGTCCATGCTGGTTATCCATGCAGCAACCTGTTGCCCTATGATAGCTGCCTAGCTCTGAAAGTTTATTTCCCTCAAACGTGCATTCCTCTTAGAATCACTGGCTGCCAGAGAAGGTTCAATCGACTGATTTCTGGGCAAGAGGTGCTGTCGAGTGGCCAAAAATCAAGCAGATTGGGCCTGTATCCATTGGAGTTTACGAGAATGAGAGATGATCTCAGACACCAAGGGGCCTGACTAGGTCAGACACTGAGGATGTTCACTGCCCTGAGAGAAATCCAGAACTAGGAGGCAGAGTTCCAGAATAAGGAATGTCTCATTTCGTTTGGAGGCAAGGAGGAGTTTCTTCTCTCAATGTTATCAGCGTTTGGTATTCTCCAGCCAAAGAGCAGTGCCAGCTGAGTCAAAAACCCTCAAGACACAGAGAAAGACTGATTTTTCATCGAATTAGGTGGGGGGGGTGCAGGGGTGCTGTGGGCATGCAGGGAAGTGGAGTTGAAGCCAGGGTCAGATCAGCCAAGATCATAATGAAGAGCAGAACAGGCTCGAGGGGCCGAATAGCCTTTACAGATGTATAGTCATACAGCCCAGGCCCTTCGGTCCAACCAGTCCATGCTGAACATAACAATCACAAACAGAACTAGTCCCACTTGCCTGCTCCGGGCCCATTTCCCTCCAAACCTTTCCTATTCATATATCCATCCAAAACTTCCCAGTTGATATATCCATTCAAATATCTTTTAAACCATGTAAATTGTACCCACATCCAGCCATTCGTGGGATGAAGACATCTCTGGCTAGGCCAGCATTTATTGCCCATCCTTAACTGCCCAGAGGGCAGTTCAGAGTCAACCACATTGCTGTGGGTCTGGAGCCAGATGTAGGCCAGACTGGGTAAGGATGGCAGTTTCCTTCCCTAAAGGACAGTAGCAGATGGGTTTTTCCTGACAATCAGCAATGGATTCATGGTTGTCATTTGACACCTAATTCTAGGTTTTTTTTTAAGAAAGTGAATTGGTAAAAATTTAAATTTAAATTGCCATAGTCAGATTTGAACCCAGGTCCCTTGAACATTGCCCGAGTCTCTGCATTACCTGCCCGGTGATAATACCACTAGGCCGTCACCTCCCGGTCCTTATGTTTTTATGTTTCGGGATCTCGGCTTCCCGCACCCCCTGCCTCATACACGGCAGGTTGTGGGTCATTACCATTTTGCTGCGTAACAAAACAAATATTCTTCCTCCTGTTCCATACCAAGCATACAGAATCCAGAATGTGGAAACAGGCCATTCATCCCAACAAGTCCGCACTGACCCTCCGAATAGCATCCCACCCAGACCCATCCCCGTACCATATCCCTGTACCCCTGCATTTCCTATGGCTAATGCACCTAACCCACACATTCCTGAACACTGTGGGCAATTTCAGCTTCGCCAATCCACCCAACCTGCACATCTTTTGACTTTGGGAAAAATCGGTCTCCCCTTGTCTGGGTATGATCAGCTTTTCTTCGTTCACTTTATCTGAAGCTGTCAAAATCTGCCACAGAATGCATCAAATCTCCCCTTGATCCCCTTTGGACACCTACCTGCATTGGTTCAAGCAGGTAGCTCACCACCACATTCGTGAGGTCAATCTATGCTGGCCCAGCCAGAGATACCCACATCCCACAAAGGAATGATTTAAAAAAAAAAAAGGAGATAGTGTGAACTGCAGATGCTGGAGAATCTGAGATAACAAGGTGTAGAGCTGGAGGAACACAGCAGGCCAAGCAGCATCAGAGGAGCAGGAAAGGTGATGTTTCAGACCTAGACCCTTCTTCAGAAATTCCTAGGAGATTTGCTAGAAGGTTCCAGGGTGGTTTTTACTTTAAATTCACTTCACTTGACAGATTTCTGAAGAACGGTCTAGGCCTGAAACATCAGCTTTCCTGCTCGGCCTGCTGTGTTCATCCAGCTCTACACCTTGTTATCTCTGATAAAAAGAGAATCCCAGCTTTTCCAACCGAACATTGGCACCACATCCAAAATCAACTCCCTCCACTATCAACACTCAGTAGCAGCAGTGTGTGCTATCTACAAGATGCACTGCAGAAATTCACCAAAGATCCTCAGACAGCACCTTCCAAACCCACGACCACTTCCATCTAGAAGGACGAGGGCAGCAGATACACGGGAACACCATCCCCCTGCAAATTCCCCTTCAAGCCACTTATCATCCTGACTGGGAAATTTAATCGCCGTTCCTTCACTGCCACTGGATGAAAATCCTGGAATTCCTTCCTAAAGGGTACTGTGGGTCAACCCACAGCACATGGACTGCAGTGGTTCAAGGCAGCAGCTCACCACCACCTTCACCAGGGGCAACTAGGGACAGGCAATGAAACATCCAAATCCCACAAGTAAAAACCACCCTGGAACCATTCTGGCAAATCTCCAGGAAGCTCACATCCTCCCTGAAATGTGGCAACCAGGGCTTTTTGCAGGATCGATGCATCAAATGTATGAAACGCAATGACAATTTGTATTTGCGTAGTATGTTACAAAAAGGACAAATCAATGAGGCATTGGATACAGAGTCAGATGGAATTGCGTCAAGGGTCTTATAGCAGGAGAAGCAGCTGTTTAGGAATAGGGGTATGTCCAGGCATTTGACAACGATCTGATGTACTACACACAGATCTTAAAGAGCAATAAAGGGCAACAGTGGCTCAGTGTTTGGGACCTTCCTTATTCATTCATCTTCAGTGCCACATGGGAGGATTGGTTTACTCATCCAGCCACTGCATTAGGCTTGATTGTAAATTCCTTGGGATCCAACAGATGTACTGGAAGGAAGGGAGAAATATTGTGGAGCTGGGAAATCAGACATTCCACTTCCATAAACACAAAGTGCCTGGAGGTGCAGGGTCAGAGAGAGACCGTGCAATGACACCTGGTTATAGTCACCAGTCAGCAGCGGCTCAGCGCTTCAGAGTCAGAGCAGATATGATGCCAGGCTCACTCCAAGGAGCTAAGCCCTAACCCAGGCTAACACTCCCAATGTGGGAGGACTGCACTGTCACAGGGAGACATCTTTCAGAAGGGGCTGGGACACCAGGGTCCCTCTGCCCTCTCTGTTGAATGGCGCCATTTTAAGCAGGAGTGTTGGAGCAACCTGACCAGTAATTCTCTTTCAATCAATGTCACACAGAACACAAGACAATCTGATCATTTGCAGGTTGTGGGAGCTTGATGTGCACAAATTCACTGCAGCCCTACCCATGTTGCTAAAGGAGTGGCCCTAGTTCCATGGCTGGGAAATCATCTTGAGGGCCCAAAGGGAGCTACAGAAACGTAAATTCTCTCTCTGATTTGGTGACGGCCTCTGTATCATTTTGGCACACAGTCAGTGAGTAAAAACAAAACCTTTGCAGAGAACAATTGAGAGCGTGTGGGACGATCTGGGTAATTATAGACCGTGACTGCCTGTGGCAGTGTTGGACAGACAATTGCTGTATCAATTCTATTGCAAACCCCATCATTAGCAAAGACACCATCCCACTCAGTGAGACATTGCTAAAGGTCAACTGTACCATGACCTCTTTAACTCATTATTCACCAAAAGGAGCCCAGGAATACTGGGATCTCTTCCAGCGTTTCCTGTTGCATTGGCCGATTACTTCAAAAGAAGAGTTGTAGTGTGGCTTGTCGGGGGGTGGGGGAGCGTAAGGAGTTGAAATGAAATGGTTTCCCTGGTGCTATCCTGGTTAATAATTCCCTCTCGAACATAACAAAACCACTTCACCAGACAGTAATGCATTGCAGTTGTGACGAAGGGTCAATAGACCTGAAACATGAACTCTGATTTCTCTTCACAGATTCTGTCAGACCTGCTGAGCTTTTCCAGCAATTTCCGTTTTTGTTTGGATTTACAGCATCCGCAGTTCTTTTGGTTTTTAATGCTTTGCTGTTGATGGCTCGAGACTTCTGGGCGCATATTAACCACCTCGTTTTTAAAAAAATTGTTCACAGGACTTGAGCAACGCCGTCCATGCCAGCATTTATTGCCCACTCCTTACTACCTCGGAGATAAAGTGGTGATGAGCTGCCTTCTTGAACTGCTGCAGTGTTGTACAATTAAATTCACACAGGCTGTTAGGGAGAGAGCTTTTAGTTTCATTCATTTCTGGGACATGAGCATCACTGGCTGAGCTAGCATTTATTGCCCGTCCCTAGTTGCCCTTGAGAAGGGAGTGGTAAGCTGCCTTCTCGAATCGCTGTGGGTTGACCCACAATGCCATTAGGGAGGAAATTTCAGCATTCTGACCCAGCAACACAGAGGATTGTGTGATATATTTCAGAGTCAGGATGGTGAGTGACTTGGAAGGGAATTTACAGGCGGTGGTGTTCCCATGTTTCTGCTGCCCTTGTCCTTCGAGATGGAAGTGGTCGTGGGTTTGGAAGGGCCTGTCTGAGGATCTTTGGTGAATTTCTGCAGTGCGTCTTGTAGATGGTACATACTGCTGCTGAGCGTCGGTGGTGGAGGGAGTGGGATGTTTGTGGATATGGTGCCAATCAAGCGGCTGCTTTGTCCTGGATGGTGTTGAGCTTCTTGCGTGTTGTTGGGGCTGCACCCATCCAGGCAAGTGGGGAGTATTCCGTCACGCTCCTGACTTGTTCCTTGTGAATGGTGGACAGGCTTTGGGGAGCCAGGAGGTGGGTTACTCACTACAAGATTCCCAGCCTCTGACCTGCTCTTGTGGCCGCTGTGTTTATGTGGTGAATCCAGTTGAGTTTCTGGTCAATGATAACCCCCAGGATGTCGATGGGGGGTGGAATTCAGTGATGGTAACACTACTGAACGTGAAGCGGAGATGGCTAGATTCTGAAGATGGTCATTGCCTGGCATTTGTATGGTACGAATGTTACTAACCACTTTGCAGTCAAAGCTCCGTGTCCAGCACATCTAAAAGTTTACACAGTGCATTATGACCTCTGTCACGTTAAACACCATGAAACCACCTCGTTCCACTTACCAGTTGAACTCATTGTAATCGTTGTGTACTTCCCACCAGAAGTAGAACCAGACCAGAGTCATGAAGAAGGTGGTGCAGAGGATAAGGAACCATAGCCGCTCCCACTACAGAAGGAGAGAAACAAGAACATGTCAGTATGCTGAGAATGACAGAACTGTGTTCAAAACACAAGACAGTCCCCTCAAAACAAATTAACCTCAGGTCACTGTCCTGGCTCCAGACAGCCTCTGATCCAAACCTACTCCATTACTAAAGTAGCTAAGACCAGTGTGGGTTTTCTTGCCAGTGCAGAAACACAAGCAGAGTTTAAACACTCTGCATGAGCCTCTCAGCACTGGACACAATCCAGCTCCTCCCCTTTCTTCCCAGCTCCCTGTACAAGATATAAATTTTATACAAGCTTGGACCAAAACAGGACAGAGTTCTGTGGGTCCTTCCCCTATATTTTTTAAAAAAGTGATCATCTAATGATCATGGGCAGCACGATGGCTCTGTGGTTAGCATTGCTGCCTCACAGTATCAGGGACCCAGGTTCGATTATGCCCTGGGGTGACTGTGCAAACATCACCGACATTCTCCCCGTGTCTGCATCAGTTTCCTCTGGGTGCTTGGGTTTCCTCCCACAGTCCAAACATGTGCAGGTTAGCTGATTGGACTATGGGACAATTTAGCAGTGCAGTTACAGGGATAGGATAGAGGGGTCATTCTGGGTGGGATGCTCTTCAGAGGGCCGGTGTAGACTTGATGGACCAAATAACCTGCTTCCACACTGTAGGAATTCTATGATTCTAATAGAGGTTCGAGGGAGCTATTCCTCATCACATTCCTCCTTAGAATATCTTTGCAAAACATTTGGTTCATTTTTACAGCACGAATACAAGACATAACTGGATCTCGGCCGCGCTTAGGTTCCAGACAACCATCTCCTACCCTTCTTTATCGCACCCCATCAAAATATCCATCCTCTTTCTCCCTCACACACCTGGACTGCAGCAGCTCAAGAAGGCAGCTCACCACTACCTTCTCAGGGGCAACAAATACTGGCCCAATCAGCAACACCCACATCCCACAAGCAAATTAAAAAAAACACTTGGCCAGCTTAGAGAGATGGTGATGTAGTGGCAATGTCACAGAGGGGAACTGGTAATCTAAAGGCCCTGGTTAATGCTTGGGACACATGGGCTCAATTCCCAGTTGGAGGAATTTAAAATTCAGTTGATTAAAAGCAAGAAAATAAAGTTAAAGTTAGCCTCAGTGCTGGTGACCATTGTTAAAAATAAAAACAAACATCCTCTGGAGAAAGAAATCTTCACGTCCTCACTTGGTCTGGCCTACACGTGACTCCAGACCCACAGCAATGTGGGTCACTCTGAAATGGCCCAGCACATCACTCAATTCGAGGGAAAATAGAGATGGGCAACAAACACTGACCTTGCCAGAGATACACATACCCTACAGGAAAGAGTAAAGCCTCCCGTACGACCTCGATCTGACTCACCTCAGTCCCTCTGTGTAACGGAGAACTACATCTCACGTAGCTAGACCCAAGAATTGGTTTTAAAAATAGATCCTATTACATCTGCACTGTGCTGGAGATTGGGAGTCCGCTTCATGATGCGGACAATTCCCTTACACAGCCACAGCCTAAAATAGACAATGAGTTTGAGTGAAGGGAGACAGAGGAAGGACAAGGGAGCCTTCTGTTGACCCATGTCCATGGGACAGGTAAACCGGGGACTTCGAGTAGTTTTGCAATGACCCCTGGCAGTAGTGGGGCTCAGGTATCAGCACACTCATCAGCGGAACAAACTATGCTTTTATTTCCTAGTGCTTTGGGAAATGACAGACTTGTTTCAATTGCTGCGATTTCAGCCCTTGGCTTTGGAATCCAACCAGCCTGTGCTGGCTATGTAACTGTTCACATGGTGCTGGAAGAGGGGCTGTATCCTATTGCATGGGCACTGAGTATTTAAACAGGAGGGGTACTGTGTGGCCATACAAGAAAGGATAAGGGAAGTGGAAGTGATTAAACAGTTTCCATAAAGTTCAATAGGCTGGTGCACTGGGCTGAATGGTCTCCATGCACCACAGAAGGATACAGCACCAGCAGAATATTCATTTGGACTGAATTATATAGTCAAACAAAACGAGCACCATTGTACAAAAGCTCACGTTATTCACGAGTTTACGAATCAGAAAACAAGCTGGATAAATCTCTCCTCTGTTGCTGGTAGAGTTGCCAACTATGGCAGGACACTCTCCTGGAGAGTTTATCATGTGACCTCTCACCTAATCACACACTGCCATATCATCTCCAGACAAAGTGGAAAATAAAAGCCCAGTGCTAATGGTGGTGGAGGGAGGTGGGCGTTGCAAGTCCAAGGAAATCAGGGGAGGGGGATGCTACGGTAACCCCTAGCAACTGAGTTCCATTGGCTTTGCACCGCCCTTGAGCCTAGCAGTTGGCACAAGCAGACTGAAAGAGCCAGCATCTAAATGTCAGCAGCTGAGAGATGCCTTGTTGCTGGGGAAGTGCTAATGTATTCCTTGTCACCACTGCCAGATGATGACTTCAGCCTCCTACACAACAGCTGATGGAGCACGATGTTTGGGAAGTCTGCACTGGTGTCAAAACACTGGAGGCGGAAGCTTACTCGCTCGCCCATGGCAGGTCACATGAAGACAACGGGAAGCGGCTAGGCATCTACACAGCAAGCATTCAGCTCCTTTGGCAACGACGCAACAAGCATCAGTTCCTGCAGCTCGAGTGGAGAAGTAGGTTCCAACAGTTAGCTCAGTTGACTGGTTTGTCACGCATAGTGTTGCCAATGGGAAGTGTTCAATTCCCACACCGATCGATGTTACCATGAAGAACTCTCCTTCTCAGAGTCATAAAGCATGGAAACAGACCCTTCAGTCCAACTAGTCCATGCTGAAAATGTTCCCAAACTAAACCAATCCCATCTGCCTGCGTTTGGCTCATGTCCCTCCAAATCTTTCCTATTCATTTGTGCTTTTTATTCTCACTCAACATCTTTTCTGTGAGTTGATCGGATTCAATCTTAAAAGGTTTGGTTTTCATCTCAGCACCTTTGCACTTTTTAATCCCAGGAGGTACAGGTAGAAAGGTTTGTAGTTGATTGACAGTGCAAGGTGATCATTGTCTTCATATCTTTACGCTGTTCCCTTGAAGAATGCTGTGTGGAGTCATAGTCACACAGCACCTAAATAGACTCTTTGGTCTAACTAGTCCATGCCAACTGATGTTACCAAAGCAAACTAGACCCACTTGCCTGTGTTTGGCCCACGTCCTGCTAAGCTTTTCTCATTCGTGTATCTACCCAAATATGTTTTAAATCTTGTAACCGTGCCTGCATCTACCACTTCCTCTGGCATTTTATTCCACACAAACAACTCGGTGTGAAAAAGTTGCCTCTCATGATTTAATAAACCTCTATAAAGGTCACTCCACAAGCTCCTACGCTCCAGCAGAAAAAGTCCCAGCCTATTTTTAATACTCAAACCATCCATTCCTGGTAACATCCTGATAAATCTTTTCTGAAACCTCTCCAATTTAATAATATCCTTTCTGTGACGGAGTGACCAGAACTGCACACAGTACTCCAGAAGAGGCCTGAAAAGCATCTTACACAAACTCAACATGTCCCAATTCCACACCCTAAGAAGGGTCTGATCAATGAGGGCTAGCACGTTAACTGCCTATCCACCCTGCCATCGATCATCCAGTAAAATGTTGAAAACAGGTTAAATGGATTAGGGCAAGTCACCTGACAATGGAGAGAGCAAGGGGTTAAAGGCAAACTGTTGGTGGTCAAGCCCTGCCACATCAAACAAAGTTACAGAGGTACAGAAACTAACCCCCCACCCACCCCCCCTGGTCCTTAAAAGGTTAAGTTCACCCTTCATTGCCACTAATAGTTAATTACTGTAATCAGGGCGTCTGCAGAAACTGACAACAGGATGTTTGAAATTGAAGCTCCTCTTGTCTGGGGCCAGAACTGCTTCAGTGGTAAAGAAAATAGCATCTCCCAACAGATGGGGTTAGACTTTTTAATTGCAGGTCTGTGTCAAACGAGCTCACAAACACTGGTTACAGTTACACAGCTTGTCAACAAAGAGGGCGAACGAAGAAGAGAGCCAAGGGCAATGAGAGGCTGCCACAAAGTTGTCATTTCCCACCTCCACATCATAGCTCCTCCTGAACAACACCCAAGATTCAGACATCATTGCCTTCTCAGTCTCAAACGCATGGAGAGTCAGGTTCTCAATTTCCCAACAGAAAAGTTCAGATATAGCTCAATGGGTACCTCTCCTACCTCTTCAAACCAGTGGGTTGTGGGTTTAAGTCCCACTCTGAGGTCTGAACATCGTGTCTTGTGCTCACCCTGCAGTACAGCGCTGCACTCTCTGAGGTACCATAGGATACAGGAGCAGATGTAGGCCATTTGGCTTATGGAGTGCATGCCACCATTTAATCAGATTGTAGTTGATCTGATAATCCTCAACTCCGCGCTCTCATAACTCAATCCCTTCACTAATTAAAAATTTGTCTCTCTCAGCCTTGAACGTACTAAATGACCCAGCCTCGACAACCCTCTTGTGATAAAGAATTCCACAGATTCACTTCCCTTCAAGAGTAGGAATTCTTCCTCATCTGTCTTAAAACGTGAGATCGCTTATTCCGAGACGATGCCCTCTGGCCCTAGACTCTCCCACAAGGGGAAACAATCTTTCCACATCTAACCTGTCAAGTTCTCGGAGAATCTTGCATGGTTCAATACGGTCATCTCTCATTCTTCTGATATCCAACAAGTACTGATCCAGTCTACTCAACTTCTCATAAAGTCAATTCATACTCGATATCAGCCCAGTGAACCCTCTCTCGACTACTTCTAATGCCAGTAGATCTTTCCTAAGATAAAGGGGCCCAAAACTGTTCACAGTATTCCAGCTGTAGTCTGACTAAGGCCTTGTACAGATTTAGTAAAAAGCTCCCCGTTTCAAAACGCCATTACTTTTGAAATCAAGGCCAACATCCCATCTACCTTCTCCATTACCTGCTTAACTTGGATGAATGAGGTCTCCAAAATTCCTCTGTTCTCTGCTTTTCACAGGCTTTGAGGTAATTTTCAGTTCCTCCATTCCTCCCGACTAAGTGCACAACCTCACTTAGGCCAAATTAAGTTGCATCTGCCAAGTTTCTGCTCATTCACTTAGCCTCTTTGCGTCACCCTCAGGACCTACCTTCCCATCTATTTGTATGTCATCCGCAAACTTGACTATGGTACACTAATTTCCCTCATCCAAGTCATTTATAAGTGTCATGTATGATTGTGGCCCCAGCACAGATCCCTGTGGCATTCCACTAGTTACGGATTACCATCCTGAAAATGCTCCCCAATCCAGATTCACTGCCTTCTATTGGTTAGTTCATCTTCTATCTGACTACCACCAACACCTTGGGCTCTTTTCTTATTAACTAGCCTAATACATGCTACCTTATCAAATACCTTCTGTAAGCCCAAATATATTACATCTACTGGCTTCCCTTCAAGTATCCTTCATTCCCTTCCTAGGCTCCTTCTTCCTCACCGGGATACAGTTTTCACTGTGGGTTGCGAACCGTTTTCTTAATTGCCTGCCTTTGTTCAGCAACAATGGTTTGGGCTAAACTCCGCTTCCAATCCAAAATCTTTCAGCGAAAATCCCTTTCCTGTCTTATCAATGTAGCTGGTACCAATGCAGATGATGAAAATGGAAGGATTGAAAAGTGGAGCCATCACCTCCCACTCAAAGTCCCTC
Source organism: Ginglymostoma cirratum (assembly GCA_024137785.1). Classification (NCBI taxonomy): domain Eukaryota; kingdom Metazoa; phylum Chordata; class Chondrichthyes; order Orectolobiformes; family Ginglymostomatidae; genus Ginglymostoma; species Ginglymostoma cirratum. The sequence goes on along the minus strand of JAHRHZ010000264.1, from coordinate 59,096,930 downwards.
TCCAATCCAGAGGACATGTCCTCAGTCCTGGCACTGGGTGGGCAATACAGCTACAGGAATTCCCCCTCACAGCTGTAGAGAACAGCATCTATCCCTCTCGTTATACTGTCCACTGCCATTCCTACATTTTTGTGTCTTCCCACCATTGGAATGGCTCCCTGCACCACGGTCCCATTGTCAGTTCACTCACCCTCCCCCTCTCTCTCAACTAGTGTGTCTCATCTGCGAGATTGAGCTGAAGCCCATTCCACCATCTCAGGTGGGCAAGTCCCTGCAGCCGCTGCTTTCAAGAAGGGGAGCTGACCAGAATGTTCCGGAAATTGACATTAAGCGTATGTGATAAGAAAGAAAGCGTTGACATGCTTGTTGGCAACAGCTCACACTCGGCATCCTGTCCCATCCCTAAGCATACCCCCTCTCCGTCAAATGGTGCCGAGGTGAACGGGTGTACGGTGTTCACCGAGCTGGGTGTGGGTGCTGTGGTGGGACACTGTGCCCCACCAATCCATCAGCTCCCACTGATGTACAACATCTGGGTTATCATCTGGAGGGTCATTGTTTGCAAAGTTCCACTCTGCATCTCGAATCACACTCGCAGCTTACCGAAAGCAACAAACAGAAGTTGCATTTGTGTAGCCCTTTTAACCATAGAATTATAGAAGTTAGGAGAAAGAATAGGCCATTCATTACCATCATGACTGATCATAGAGCTCAATACCCTGATCCTGCCCTTATCCCCCACCCACCAACTCCCATATATCCTTTGGTCCCTTCAACCGTGAGAGCTATAATCTACCTCCTCCTCAAAAACACAATGGTTTAACCTTAAGTGCTTTCTGCGGTAGTGAGTTCCACAAGCTCATCACCCTCTTGAAGAAATTTCTTCTCCTCTTAGTCCCGAGAGGTTTACCCCTTACTCTTAAACTACAACCCCTGGTTGTGAACTCCCCCATTATCAGGGACATCCCTCCTGCAGTTAACCACTCCCCATCCCCCTCAAGACATTTCAGAAGTGACCCAGGGTCAAAGTGCAAGGCCTTATAGCAGGTGACCAACTTTTGGGTCAAGGAGGAGCATGGATATCCGGGAGGGTTGAGGAGCTAGACAGAGTGACAGAGAGAGATAGAGATGGGGGAGGGAACCTGAACAGGAAGATGTGGGTTGAAAAGGCAAAGCATTGTCATATGCCAGTCTGTCAATGAACACAGGAGGTCATGGGTCAAACAGAATTGGGCAATTTTACATCATGTCAGTCAAGTATTAGATGAGCTCATGGACAGACAGGGCCTGGGTGACATTGAAATAGTCAGACACGGCAGATTATTGCATATAACGTGGCACTGAGCCACATCAGGAAAGATTACCAAGTTTGCCTGAAAATATTTTCCGAGATTACCTGAAAGCTTGGTGAAAGAGGAAGGTTTTCAACAATCTTCAAAAGACGACAGAGAGATTTAGCAAGGGAATTCTTCAACAACAACATATGATTTAAGTAGCACCCTGTAATGTCTCTAACCGGCTCTCGGGATGAATTACTGGTTAGCATTTCTGTCAACATTCCTGCTCTTCCCTCTTACGGAGAGAAGTTGATGCTAAAAATGGAACCTCATGTCATTTAAGGCAGTGTCAAGATAAAACACAATGTTAACTCTCGCTCTGCCGAGTAACAAAACTCTACACCAGTGTCAGAACAATATTCCAGAACGTGGTGCTTGGCATCCTTTCCACTTCTCACCAATCCTATTGTGGCTTCTCCGTGTGACAATGTCAACCAACAGGACACAACGGAAAAGAAAAATTCCAATTCGATAGTAACCTCGGAACAACCCAAAGATCCTTATAGCCAGAGGAGTATGTTTTGCTTTGAAATGTAGTCACTTCTGTGACATAAGAAAAGCAGTAGCAAGGACACAAGTGACCAAGTCATCTGGTGAGGGATAAATATTGGGTGGAACACTGGGAAGAAGGTCCTCCCCTTTCCCAAAGTACATCCAACGCATAAATTGATGGGGAAGAAGGGTTCTCATTAAAGAGACAGTACCACCTCGCAATTGCTGTGGTCCCAGTGCCTGCTAAGAAGTGCAAGCTGATACATTTTGGGCAGGAGAGCACTGAAAAAGACACCATAAAACAGGGGTGCAGGAGCGGAAGGACCCGAGTGTATATGTGCATAGATCATCGAATGTGACAGGACAGTTGGAGAGAGCAGTTAATAAAGCACAGGTGTTCTCAGTCTTATTAATAGGAGGCACAGAGTATACAAGCAGGAAGGAGACGCTAAACTTGTACTAGACCCTTGTTAGACTTCTGCTGTGGTGCTGTGTACAGCTATGGGCACCACATTATAGGAAAGATGTGAAAGCCTTAGAGTGAGTGCAGATTAACAAGCATGGTTCCGGGGATGAGAAACATCAGTGATGAGGATAGATTGGAAGAAGAGATAACAAGGTGCAGAGCTGGATGAACGCAGCAGGCCAAGCAGCAGATTGGAAGAAGTTGGGATTGCTCTCCTTGGAGAGAAGGAGGCGGAGAGGGAACTTGATCAAGGTTTTTAAAATCATGAACCAGCTGGATAGAGTAGATAAGGAGAAGCTGTTCCGGCTTGTAATAGAAACAAGAAAGAGGGGGCACGGATTTAAAGCAAACAAAGCAAGAGTGACAGGAGAAAATACTTGCTACACAGCAGTAGTTAGGGTCTGAAATGCACTGCCTGGAAATGTGATGGAGTCAGGTTCAATTGAAGCTTTCAAGAGGGGCATCGAATTGTTATTTGGATAGAAATAGTATGCGAGAGAATGGGGAGAAAAGGCAGGAGATTGCCACTAGATACTAGAGCTGATGGGCTGAACGGCCTCCTTCCACTCCAGAATAATTCTGTGTTGCGCTGAAGTCTCTGGAATGGGATTTGCACCAACAATACTTTGATTCAGAGGCAAGAACGTTGATGAAGACAAAACATGGAGGGTATAAAGAGGCAAGAAGAGGACAGGGATGCATGAAGATTCAGGTTTTTGAGGAGATACATGTAGGGAGACTGAAGCCTTTCGGCACAGAGTTCGGAAGTGGTGGGACAGAGGTTGCATTTCAAAACAGACTTGGAGGAATAAGTGGAGGCTAGGAACGGAGAGACAGGTGGGCGGCACATGTCACTGCAGCCCCTCAATAACATGGAATACTTTTAATACTGCCAAGCAAGCCATCCAGTTCAAGGGTGCATGTACAAATGGGCAACAAATGCAGATCACCCACCCACCCCAAAATCCTATTGAAGAATAAAAAGGGGAAAAAAAAGACTCATCCACATTCTGACCACCCTCGAGTGAAGTAGATGCTCCTGAACTAGATTTGTTTGTGACTCCCTCACTCCGAGTTGGGAGATGGTGGTGTAGAGGTAACGTCACTGGTCTCAGAGTCCAGAATCTCAAGCTAACGCTCTGGGTACATGGGGTTCAATTTGTAACCTGACAGATGGTTAAAAATGGAAATTCAATTTTGAAAAAAAATTAAACACTAGCTAATGGAATCCATGTAACCACTGTCAAAACCATAGTTTTAAGGTGAGAGGGGAAAGATTTAAAAGGGACATAAGGGGCAACTTTTACACACAGAGGGTGGTGCGTGTATGGAACAAGGAAGTGGTAGAGGCTATTACAATCACATTGGAATGGGAATGGTTTAGAGGAATATGGGCCAAATACTGGTAAATAGGACTAGACTGTGGTCTGAAAGGTCTCTTTCCATGTTGTACAACTCTATGACCCCAGAATTGCTGTAGGAACCCATCTGGTTAACTAACACTTTTTGGGAAGGAAATCTGCCAATCCTTACCTACATGTTACTTCAGACCCACAGCAATGTGGTTGACTCTTGACTGCCCTCTGGGCAATAAATGCCTACATTCCAGGAACAGTGTGATTTCTAAAATCTTTCCAAATTCTCTCTTTGAAATGTGATAATTTACTCCAGGTCAAACACCACCCCACCCTCGCCCAACACTTTTAAGCTCTATCTCGACATCGGCAGTATTCAGGGGGGCCCCACTGCTTGGGTGAAACCCCCTCCCCCTTCTCAATCTCCACACTAAGGCAGGAAATAAAAGGAAAAGCTCCGAGCCATTAAACTGTCGCCAGAAGTCTGCCCGTGCAATCGCTTTAATAAAGGCTGCAAGCTTTCAGTTTTAAGATGCAGTCCTTGTGTTGTGGGTTTGTTGTCACTCGACACTGAGTGAAAGAATTCCATTCACAAAAGCGCTCTGTCCTGCTGAACTGCAGAGTTTGAAGATTATTGGTGCCAGCAGGGCTGAGTATTAATAGTGTGCCAGTAAATACCTTTATTGACTAAAGGATTCACGAGAAATGTCCGACAGCCTGAACTAAAATGGGAACACAGTAAATGAACATGATACGCCAGATTATTCACTTGTCCCCCCAAAGGAAATGTTTCATTCTCATTCCTCTGCAGAATTCAATTTCTCTTCTCCTCAGATGTGTCAAATACAGACAAGACAATACATTGTCTTGATCGTCCTTCAAGATATAACGATGCAATTTCACTGGAGGGAGTGCAGAGGGAGATTCACCAGGGTGCTGCCTGGGATGGAGCATTTCAGAGATGAAGAGAGGCTGGATAAGCTCGGGTTCTTATCTTTATAGCAGAGAAGGTGGAGAGGCGCTCCTGATGGAGACGTATAAGATTATGAGGGACATGGACAGGGTGGATAGAAAGCAGTTGTTCTCGTTCGTTGAAGGGTCAATAACAAGGGAGTATCATTTCAAAGTCGATGCACTAGGGAGCTGGGGAACACAGCAGGTCAGGCAGCACAGGAGCAGGAGAGTAGACATTTCAGGCCTAGACCCTTCATCAGGCTTGTGGAAGGGGAAGGGAGCTGGGAAGTAAATAGAGGAAAGAAGGGGAAGGTGGATGGGATGGTGATAGATGAGAGCAGGTTGGGGTAATGGGGATTGGTCAGTGGGAATGGTGGGGTGGATAGGTGGGACAGAAGATGGACAGGTAGTGTCAGATCAAGGAGGCGGGGATGAGAGGGATGGTTGGACATTGGATGAAGTGGGGGTTGGGGAGATTTTCAAAACTGGTGAATTTCATGTTTAGGCCATCAGGCTGTAGGGTCCCAAGGTGGAATACGAGGTGTCGCTCCTCCAGTTTGTGTGTGGCGTCATTGTGGCACTGGACAAGGCCTGGTCTGCTACATCGGTTGCTCCTGATGTGGCCTCTTCCACGTTGGTGAGACCGATTGCAGCCTTGGACCGCTTCAAGGAGCATCTGTGCTCTGTACACTATAGTCAACACCATCTTCTGGTTGCCAACCATTTTAACTCTCCCTCCCACTGCCTGGGTGACATGTCCATCCTGGGCCGCCTCCAGTGTCACACAATGACTTTACGAATCCATGATATTGGAATATTATATGTTCCACAGCCCTCACCCACAAACAGTGCAAATTCTTCAGGTGCCCTTGCACCTTCCCCTCTCCCAGGATATTGGAACATTAAGAACAGATCCGATATTAAGCATGAAGAGAGAAATCAGGACAGGTGATCAAAAGCTGGTTTGTAAGGAATGTCTTTAAAAGGAAGGGGGAGGGAGAGACAGAGACAGAGACAGAGAGCATAAGAACACCTTAGGGAAGGAATTCTCAAATTAGGTTCTTATGATCAGGTGACACAGCTGCTAATGGTGGAACATCGAAAATCGGAGGTGTTCAAGCAGCTGGAAATGACGGGGCACAGCTATATATATACACACACACCATCTTACAATACAAGGAGGTGGAAAAGGCCGTACAAGTCTGATCCGCCATGCAATAAGATCATGACTGATCAGTTTCTTTTGAATTCCACACTGTCACTTACCTTCAATAACCTCCGATTCTCCTGTCTAACAAGAATGTATCTACCTCCGTCTTAAAATTATTCAATGACCCCGTCTCTTTGAGGCAGAATTCCAAAGTCTCACAACCTCAGAAAAATTCTCTTTTTCACCTTAATGGGTGAGCCCTAATTTTGAAACAGTGGCCCCTGGTCCTGGATTGACCCACAAGAGGTAACATCCTTCCCATATCCAGGATCTTTATATACTCCAACCAAATCACTCCTCACTCTTTCTAAACTCCAGTGGAAACAAGCCCAGCCTGTCCAAACTTTCCTCGTAAAGGAACCTGCTCCCTCCAGGTATTGATCCTGTAAATCTCCTGCATTGACATCCGCCTTAGATAAGGAATCCAAACTGCATGCAGTATTTGAGATGTCTCACCAATGCGCTGTATAAGTGAGACGTCACACAATACCAGGTTAAAGCCCAACAGGTTTATTTGATTTTAAATAAACCTGTTGGATTATAAGCTGGTACCTTGTGATTTCTGACATTGCCCACCCCAATCCAACACCAGCACATTCATATCCTGCATAAATGAAGCTTAATGTCCTTAATTTTATGTTCAATTCCTCTGCATTTTTTTTCATTTTTCCTACCATAAGTGAGCAGTTTAACAATTTCCAACATTATAATCAAACTGGCAAATTTTACCCACTAACTCCACCGCTCTGTCTTGATCTGAAACCTCCTGAAGTCCTCTTCATGACACACTTTCCTTCTCATCTTGGACTTGTCTGTATGTGTCTTCTATTTCATTCATTTGAAATGTATAAAGCTGAAGTCCCAACTCTCTCCAGCTGGCTCCACCATTCAATAGGATCATGGCTGATCTGACATTCCTCACATCCAACTCCCTGTCCTTTCCCTGTAACCTTCGATTCCCCAACTGATTAAGACACAATCTCGGCCTTTAATGTTCATAAGGACTCTGCCCCACAGCTCTCTGTGGTGCAGAGTTCCAAGGACAATCAGAAGATTTAAGAACACACTCTGGCTGGCTAGCCAAACATGATCTTCTCTCCACATGCTTCTACTTTCCAAAATAACTTTTTATGCAGTACTTTGTCAAATGCCTTCCTGAAATCCAGGGTCCACTGTCATCCACACCACATCACATCTTCAATAAATTGATTAAACAAAACAATATTGACTCTTCCTGGTTACATTTTTCTGAGTGTAAAGATACAATCGTTCCAAAATCTAACATGGAAGGCAATGGCCTAGTGGTATTATCGCTGGACTGTTAATCCAGAGACCCAAATAACATTCTGGGGACCCGGGTTTGAATCTCGCCATGGCAGATGGAGGAGTTTGAATTTAATAAAATATCTGGAATTAAGAATCTAATGATGACCATGAATCCATTGCCGATTGTCAGAAAAACCCATCCGGTTCACTAATGTCCTTTAGGGAAGGAAACTGCCATCCTTACCTGGTCTGGCCTACATGTGACTCCAGACCCACAGCAATGTGGTTGACTCTGAACTGCCCTCTGGGCAATTAGGGATGGGCAATAAATGCTGGCGTGGCCAGAGATGCCCTCATCCTGTGAATGAATGAAAACATTTTCCCCATGACTGCCATTAAGCTAACTGACCTAGAGTTCCCTGTTTTCTGCCTTCTCCCATCCTGAACAGTAGGGTTAATTTTACTACTTTCCAGTCTGATGGAATCCAGTCGTATTGCCCCTTGGGAGGCCAGGGGATGAAGTCTACCAGGAGCCAGGGACTGGCAGTCCACAGCACCATCAGTTTGGTCAATGCTGGTTCACTAAGTTCCCTCCACATCTTGATTTACAGCTATTGCCGGGATCATCGGTAGTGAAGAGAGACGCAAAACATTTGGTCCTTTCATCTGCTGCTTCTTTGTTACCTATGATTAACTTCCCATTCTTATTCTCCGTAAGGCCAACACTCACTTTACTTACCCTTTTCTTTCTTAAATATCTGTGGAAACTCTTGCCATCCACTTTTACATTTCTAGCTGGCTTCCTCTAGTACTGCGTCCTCATTAACTTTTCAATCCCTACCTTCCTTTCCATTCTGTAACTATCTGGATGTCAATCAGCTCAGTTGGCAGGACATTTACCACACCACCAAAGGTCTCCAATTCGCAAACTCACATGAAACATGGCGACCGTCAGGTTAAACCACTACCAGTCATCTCTAATGAGAGCACAGTTCTATTGTCCTCTAAAACTTTAGCTTAACCTAGACTTTGTTGTAATTTAGGAAATACAGTATCCAATTTGTGCACAGCAATGTGGTAATGATGATATAATACAGTGTTAGTGATGGAATATAAATGATAGGATATTATCCCAGCAGAGATGTACTGCTGATGCTGTATAACACTCTGGTCAGAACCCATCTGGAATATTCGGAGCAGTTCTGGGCCCCAGATCTAAGGACGGATGTGTTGGCCTTGGAGGGGTTCCAGAGGAGACTTACAAAAATGATCCCGGGGATGAAAAGCTTGTCATATACGAGGAGAGGTTAAGGACTCTGGGTCTGTACTCGATGGAGCTTAGAAAGAATGAGGGGGGAGGTGGTGGGGAGTACAATCTGGTTTGAGCTTACAGCATAGTAAGAGGCTTGGATAGAGTGGATGTGGAGAAGATGTTTCCACTAGGAATAGATACTAGGGCCCCAAGGGCACAGCCTCAGGGTGAAGGGACGGCCCTTTGGAATGGAGATGAGGAGGAATTTCTTCATCCAGAGGATGGTGAATCTGTGGAACTCATTACCACAGGAGGGCTGTGGAGGCCAAGTCCTTCAGTGTCTATAAGACAGAGGTAGTTAGGCTATTGATTAGGAAGGGGATCAGAGGTTGCAGGGAGAAAGCAGAAGGGGGTTGAGAAACAGCTCAGCTATGATTGAATGGGGCAGCAGACCTGATGGGTTGAATGCCTAATTCAGCTCTATTACAAATCTTACAATGAATGTTCACCAGTACACTCCCTGCTCCTCCATTGTGCAATGAGATATTTGTCACTCTGCATCACAAACCAGAGCCCCCCAAATAACTGAGCTAACCAAAGACTACATTCCAGAAGCAACTGGTTGACTGTAAAATACTTCAGATGCCCTACGGATGTGAAGGGAGCTACATCAACGTAAGTTTTCCTTCTTTTCAAGGTTGCGTCGGCTACTTTCAGAGGATGAAATTGACTGGACACTTTACAACATTTCACATGCACTTCAGCCTGGTTTATAAAGTGTTCTTATTCATGTGCTGTGGAGTGTTTACAGGAAACCAATTAGGCCTTGCGAGGAACATAATGCTCCAGTTCACATTCTCAGATAACGGTCTCATAAGGCAGGGAACAAACAGGAATATTTCTTACTAAAAAGCTCTGCTGGAGCACTTAAACCCACCACAATAAAGAGGCTGCTCACAATGTCCACATAGCCTTCAGTGCCTCATCAATCTTTCTTTCTACTTCCATCCAAGGCTGCACAAAACATTCCACACCCTCCCACTCAACAACAATGAGAATTTATATAGTGCCTTTAACTGTGTTAAAACCACTTCCACGATGCGAGGAAGTGCAAAACTTGACATCAAGCCAGAGGAAATGTCAGCGCACATGGTCAAAAGCTTGGTCATTGAGTAGGTTCATCTTATCATGGGGGCTGGAGAGATTATCTTCTGGAATAAAATAGATCATAAAATTCCTACAGTGTGAAAACAAGCCATTCAGCCCAACAAGTCCACACTGCCCATCTGTAGAGTATCCCAACCAGACCAATTCCCCTACCCCGGCATTTCCCATGTCTAACCCACCTAACCTAAACGTCCTTGGGTACTATGGGGCAATTTAGCATGGCCTACCCTGCACATCTTTGGACTGTGGGAGGAAACCGGAGCACCCGGAGGAAACCCACACAGACACGGGGAGAACGTGCAAACTCCACACAGACAGTCACCCTAAGGTGGAATTGAACCCTGGTCTGTGGTGCTAACCACTGAGACACCGTGCCAGTGGTTTATTCTTTCATGACATGGGAGTGTGTTTGGCGAGGTTAGGATTTGATCCCATCCCTAATCAATGCCTTGATCTGAGTGTCTCACTTGGCCATATCAGAGGGCAGTTAAGAGTCACAGGTAGACCAGAAGATAGGTGACTTATAAAAGTTTATAACATTAAGGCGCACAGATAGAGTTAACGGAAGTTGTCCTTTCCCTAGGATGGGGGATTTCAAGACTAAGGGGGACATTTTTAAAAGGTCAGACCTTAGAGATTTAAAAAAAAAACAAGGGGCAATTTTTTTTATTACACTGAGGGTGGTTCATGTGTGGAATGAACTTCCTGAGAAAGTGGTGGATGTGGGTACAATTACAATGTTTAAGATGAATTTGGATAAGTACATGAATAGGAAAGGTTTAGACGGATATGGGCCAGGCCTAGGAGCAGGCAGGTGGGACTTGTTTAACTTGAGATTATGGTCAGCATGGTCTGGTTGGACTGAAGGGTCTGTTTCCATGCTGCATGGCTCTAAGACATTAGTGAACCACCAACCACTGATAGCCTTGTGGTCAGCCTCGCCAAGGCTAGCCTTCCACATCAGGTTTTTTGCTTGAATTCAAATTCCACCATCTGCCCTCGTTCCTCTTGAATGTTAATCTCTCTGCCTCTTCTCAGCAGGCTGTAACACTGTACCCTGCACTCTGTTCCATTACCCTGATGCACTTGTATAGTGCGATCTGCCTGCAAAGCACACAAGGCAACACTTTTCACTGTACCTGGGGACACGTGACAGTAATACATAAATCAAGTCAAAATAAAATCCACCATCTCCCCAGAGGATTAGCCTGGCTCTCTGGATTCCTTGCCCAGTGACCTTTGTTGGCAAATCTTGTCCATAGTTTCATCTCTCCTTCCCTCAGGACTGTATTTCGCTCCCCCCATAATGAGTTTCAATGGGTTTTCTTCCTCCCTTGGATGCCCCAGTCCCAGTCATTCCTTGCTCCAGATTGTAGACTGACGAGATCCCCATTGTCCCCAGATCACCGCCATGCCCTCTGATTGGCCAGCAGCTCTTAGAATTGGGGCCAGAGGTCCCAGTTCACATCCAACAATGGCCAACTGGGCTCTTTATTCATTTATTCTTTTGTTCACTCACAGGATGAGGGTGTCGCTGATCAAGCAGCATCTAGCACCCCATCCCTAGTTGCCCAGAGGGCAGATCAGAGTCAACCACATTGCTGTGGGTCTGGAGTCACATGTAGGCCAGACTGGTTGGGGATGGCAGTTTCCTTCCCTTAAGGACATTAGTGAACCAGATGGGTTTTTCAACAATTGGCAATGGGTTCATAGTCATTTTAAAGACTCTCAATTCCAAACATTTATTGAATTCAAATTCTACCATCTGGCGTAGCAGGATTTGAACCCAGGTCCCCAGAACATTATCTGGGTCTCTGGATTAACAATCCAGTGCTAATACCACTAGGCCATCGCTTCCCCTAAAAAGGGTCAAAGGGTCCGGGGAGAAAATGGGAGCAGGGGATTGAGTTGGATGATCAATTATATTGAATGGGGAAGCAGGCTCAACGGGCTGAATGGCCTGCTCGTGCTCTTAGCTTTTAGGTTAAACGGCCACAGCACAGCCTGTGTTCTCCTGGGTCCCTCTCCACCCTACGTTTTAGATAGGGAAGGAGGGGCGAGGGCCAGGGTAAAGCCCAACAATTTGTATAATCCAACTCTCGGTATTACAATTGCCCCACAACCTACTGAGAGCTCCGCGCTCATTTGCCTTGGAGCTGTATTAATGAGCACACCATTGGTGGCCAAGCCCTCAGCTTCTGAGATCCCAAGTTCCAGAATTCCCTCCATAAATCTTTTGACTGTCCATGGAAATGCTTCTTCAAATCTACATCTTGGAGCAGTCTTTTAGCCTAAATACCTCCTTGGTGGGGTGATTCAGAGTCACATTTCAGCCATTTGCACGTCTTGGGGAGCTTATTAAAAGTGTCACATAAATGCACTTGTTACGGTCAGGCCACAATCTGAAATAACGTGACTTCAAGTCTGTTTTAGTTCCCCACCGCCTCTTGCAGTCCAGTTGCCCAGAGCTGTTTATGTCATGATCTATTTCTAGTTTGGCTTGTACTGTCTACACTCTTGGTTCACAAACTCTTGTCAGTCTCCCATTTATAGCACACTCTAAAGATTTACATTCCCAGGCAGTGGGAAGTAAGCACGCAGCAGGGGGACTTCGCACTGGCTCAGACTGGAGTCTGCACCTTGTCTGGGGAAAGCTTTGTGGTTCCTTGGTGTCTGGGGGAACACGGCAGGGGAGAAGAGAATGAATGGATCAAGCTGTTACATCCTGTGCGACCCGGGGACTTTGGGACAAGCACTCGCTTTTGTTTTAAAATAAAATTCACCCCAAAACCTGCTGTAAAATACGAGGAAGAGTTCGAGTTTGGAGAACGAAAGCGCTCATTGTGAACGAAATCAAAGAGGGGGTTATATGTTTTGCTAAGTTCCCATCCCATTCACAATGTCTCAGGTAAAGAAACATAATCAATAGGAGGAGCCTTTGAGGCTACTCCACCACCCAGTATGATCATGGCTGATCATCCAACTCAGTCCCTTGTTCTCAATTTCTCCCTTGATTCCTTTAGCCCTAACAAACTCCTTCCTGGAAGGACTGACTATTTCGGCCTCAAAATCAGAAATTGCTGGAAAAACTCAGCAGGTCTGGCAGTATCTGTGGAGAGAAAGCAGAGTTGACGTTTTCGGATCCAGTGACCCTTCTTCAGCCACATTGTCAACCACATTGTGATGGATCTGGAGTCACAGTGTCATAGAGATGTACAGCACGGAAACAGACCCTTCGGTCCAAAGCGTCCATGCCGACCAGATATCCTAAATTAATCTGAGATAAAAAGGTACTGCAGATGCTGGAGAATCCGAGATAACAAGTTGTGGGGCTGGATGAACACGGCAGGCCAAGCAGCACCAGAGGAGCAGGAAAGCTTGACGTTTCGGGCCTAGACCCTTCATCAGAAAATTTTTCTGATGAAGGGTCTA